>JABXWE010020703.1:0-13912 GCA_014611495.1 Limonius californicus | reverse complement strand
AATGAGCTCAAGCTCAAAAAGGTATGAAATTGACGTTGGTTTCGCGTTAAATAATGAATATCCAATGCAACTTTTATTAGACAGTGATCAGGTCACGGCAAAACGTTTGCAGGAAATACATTCACCGATATATTATTTCGAAAATACTGTACTTTATTAAATCGAACAAAATTGACAGTAAAAATATAAAGCTGTACTTATACTTAATAATCAATGCTACCGCAATACAAATAATTGAAGAACAACATCCCCGATTACAAAAAATTAAAAAATTACGAATATGGTAAGGTATTAAACGTACAGAACAACATTTTTGCAGAAAATCGTTTCTTGCAAATATGGATATCCATAAAAGAACAAAATTAATTAAAGCAATCTTTGTTAAGTTAACCCAATCAGGCAACTCAAATATAATAAAACTTTTGTCGTCATAAATTTGTAATCGATTTAATTAATTTGTAAGGACTTAATCATGTGCCATTACAAATTTATCAAGTTAAATTTTAATCAGCTCGCAAATGTAAATCTATTTTGTCGTTGCTATGTTTTATATGTACGAACAAAATTTACAATTTGTTCTATCCTAATCATTATTTACGGAAGTTGCCCCTAGTCAACTTTTTCTTCTATAAATCATTCTCCACTAGTTAAATTAAATTTCAGCAGAGCTAGAATTTACAGGATTATTATATAATTGCGGTCAGACAGTGGTAATTAATACGGGAAATACTAAACCCATACCAAATTTGAAACATATTTTGTTTCAAACATATAGAAATCAAACGGTCGATATATTTGTTACATTGCTGGCCTCATTCGTAAAACGTGTTTCTGTTTTTGCACTCATCTTTTCATTGACTACTAGACCGTTATATGTATTGTGTAAATCACTTCTTGTAATATATTTCATCCCGCGTTGTAAGGAGGCAAGTATCGGAGTTGGGAAGTAGTTATCTATTAAGTACCAGGCTACCGAAGAAGGTGGCTAAACTGTAGAGCTATAATTTATGGGGTCTGGGGTTCGAATACCTCAGGCCATCTGTCCTGACTCAGGTTTTTTGTAGTTTTATTGGGTCGTACAGGTAACTCCTGGCGGTAGCTGGTGGACACCCCTCTACGATCACGGCAATGGATAGTTCCACTTCATGGAAGCGACCCTGCTCAAGCGAGCCTTGATTCCTTCTCACCTCCTAACACCGGAGAGAATCTTATCAAAACCTCAAATCCTATACATCCTATACAGAATCCTTCAAAGTTCTAAACTTTCTCCATCAAATGAATAGTCTTCCACAAAAAAACAACACAGAAGGTGGACATGGAAGAACCCCGGTGAAAAAACTCGAAATGAGATTGATTACATCATCAGATATAACAAACAAATAGTCCAAGACGTAACAGTTCTAAATAAATTTACTACAAGTAGTGATCATCGAATAGTAAGAACTGTAGTTAGCATAAGTCTCGACAAAGAAAGATATACACTGATAAAAAAGAAAATAATACCAACCTGGACAACGCCAAATATATAAGACTACCAACACGAAGTCACACAAAGACTAATAGATAATACACTACCAGCCGAAGACATAATAGTTTAAATGAAAAATCACACAAGCTATAAAAATAAGTCAACAACAACATTGCCCAAAAACCAAAAAAGACAGAAAGCTAACTCACCGGACCAAACAATTAATGGAAAAAATAAGAGAAGTTAAGGGTGACAAAACTATTGGAATCCAAGCGTTAAGAAAAATAAACAAAAAAGGTATCGGAAGAAATCTGAAAGGACCTGCGTAAATTTAAAATGAATAACATACAAGAAACAATAGATAAAAACAGAATTATGAAAGTATTGAGAGGAAAATTAAACAGCAGAAAATGTGAGATTAATTAAGGAACAAGAACGGGCAAACAACATCAAATAGGGATACATTACTGCTCATTGAGGAAGAATTGTATAAAGAACTATATAAAAGCAAAAGAAAAGATCACACAAACTATGAAGAAGTTGCAAAGAAAATAATAATAAACCAAGGTTCCGAAACGATGTCAGGTATAGGCATCAGCGAGATAACTTAAACCATGTCAAAAATAAAAGCTAACCAAGCTCCAGGTGACGACGGTATAGTTATAGAGGTCATTAAGATTGGAGACAAACTGCTAAAATATAGAAGATCTCTCCAATCTATGTCTATTCCACAACTCAATACCTTCTAAATGGAACAGCGCAATAATGTAGAGTATAACAGACCCCTAGTTCTGGCTTTTATCGACTTCCTCAAAGCATTCGATATCATCGAAATGGACAGCATCTTAAAAGATTACATGAATGCTGCGTAGACAGCCGTTACACCAACCTTATATACAATATCTATAACACGCAACAATGTAAGTTAAATTAGACGATACCACAAACCACATAAAAATTGAACGTGGAGTTAGACAGGGGGTCACTATGTCGCCAAAGTTATTTATAACCGCCCTGCAATACGCATTCAAACGCCTAGGGGAATTACAATAGATGCAGAAAAACTTAACAATCTCCGCTTCGCAGATGACATCATTCTGGTAACCGATAATTTAGGAGAAGCTTGATTCAGCATGCGCTACGGTCGGCCTAAAAATTAACCTAGCAAAATCAAAATACATGACAAACCTTGTACCTAGTAAACAGCTAAAAATTCAAGAACAACAAGTAGGACTAGTAGAGAAATACACCTTTGACATGAAATTAGGATCGGCAGAGTTAACCAGATGTGCGAAATGAAAAGAAGAATCACTTTGGCATGGGTAGTATACGAAGCGTAGCATGAGGGACATTTTCAAGAGCGACATCCCAATGACTATGAAAAGGAAGGTATTCGATCAATGTGTCCTCCCGGTATTTAGATATGGAAGAAAAACACTCACCCTTACCAAAAAGAAAGTTTTAAAATTTAGAACTGCTCAAAAACGTACGAAAAGATCAATGCCTATTATCACTCTGAAATACAGAATACAGAATAAGTAATAAGGATCTATGAACTAAACCTGGCGTTATGGATGTCAAGATTAACAGTGAATTGAAGTGAAACTGGGCGGGGCATATAGCTAGACAGGATACTAGATGCACGCGCAAACTGATAGATTGGACAACAAAAGCGGACAGGCGTAGCAGAGGAAGACCGCCGACGAGCTTGACGAACGATATAAAGAGATTTACCACCAATTGACAACATACAGCGAAAATTGGAAATTAATGAGGGAGGCCTATGTCCAACAGTGGACGTTAAAAGGGCTAATGATGATGATAATGATGAGAGGTAGGAAGTCCTAGGACAGTATCATCCACGAAATTCAATTTACCTTGTCTTGTGAGGAATCAGCCTACCATGACTTTCCAGCTACGTAAAACAGTAAGTGAGAAAAATCGAGTACTATTTCGTTGCCTAAACTTATAATCCAAAATCCTGAGAAGAATTCGAAATAATTTCTAGAAATAGTAAAATTAACTAAAATTTCACATAATGTGTTAACTTAAAAAAGATGCAGACTATTCCAATTACATACAGCATTAGGCAGAAAGTCTACAAAATTAGCAAGTAACAAGCACAGGGAAGGAGAAAGAGCGGTATACCAAAGAAGATATGGAAACAATGCATTACAGGAAAGGCCACCTATTCATAACCAAACAGAAGCGCGGTGGGAAATCAGAAAATTATGAAATTTAGACATCGGACGATACCGTCAGACCAACTACTTTTATTAATAAAGATAATGCAAAGTTCCAAGTGCTTAATAATAAAATATGATCTTGTACATCCGTTATTAGTATCTTCAAATGTTTAATTTGGTCATTCCACTGACTGTGCTGCATGTTGATAAAAAAAAGCAAATCACGGACAATAGAAAGAAATAAGTTAGCGACGTGGCAGTTATGTAAAAGATATTACACGGTTAAGTTTAGCCATCAATGCTATTTGTGCAAACAGCAGCGTAGAATTAAGTGAAATATTTGCTTTAATAATAGCTGTAAAAAAACTAGCTATTAATAGAGTTTAGTGTAACCTAAGTTTAAGAAAACAGATTTTTCCATACTGATTACCACATATACTAACTAAGGGCTATACGATAGTACTTTACTACCGTACAACAAAATCATATTAAAATGTTTATTAATTTAAATAACAAAGAAACGTTGGAAATCGTAATCATTGATGAGTCGTAGTTGGTTCCCTCAGACTCCATTCAAAAACATTTGTTAAGTATTCTGAGATGACGTTTAACAGTCGTATGTTAGAGTTAAAATCCTATGACCTATCTGATCCTAAGTTAAAATAAATTGATTAGTGTTACATTATACAGGATTATTACTTTATCTTGTAACAGGTACGTAGGCAACCCACATTACAGCTGTTTGTATTCCATAGGTATCTTAGTACACTTTACATTGTTTAAATAAAAAAAATCAAAGTAGTTAAGTTAGATGTGCTAAGAAACTATAGTGAAATTATTTACTAATAAATAAAATGCAGTTTAGCAATAGGTACGTATATAACATTTGTAGTCTGTTACATTCTTGCACCCACCTCCTCTGTCCATCATTGTGCGCGATGACCGGCAAACCTATGTTAGGTCCACTGTACACACTGATTGTTACTAAACGTCGTTGCGTCAGAAGCTAAAATCTTATTATTTTAACAGTGGATCAGTAATAACTTCGTTTCTTAAATAATTGGCAGAAATTTATTCAAAAAGGATAAGCATCTTTAGTAAGGCGTTGAACTTATTTGACGTGGTAGGGATGAAACCGGTTTGCGTTTAAAATGTTAAATACTGAACTTTGGCTAAAGCCTACAGTTCTTGCAACTGCTCTTTGGCTTCTGTGGGGATTACCAGTTACTTGTTCGGTCACTACCGCTTCAGCTTTACAATTGTGACATGTAGTCTCACTTTTGGTTTGGAAAACTGTCCATATTGCCGCAAATTTCTTTCCAAACGCCTAAAGGCCTTATGTCATGGAAGAAGTCTATGCGGATACATTTGTGCATATCGTCATACTGCTAAGTCCGCTGCCCCTCTGCATTCTCCAAAAATTAACATCATACCCGTTTGGTCTCTATTAGAATACATGGAAACTGATTGTTATTACCACAAGAATCTATAGAGATCAACAACTTTGTAGAGAAGTTTGTTCACTTTTGACAAAACAGTAGTTGAAATTTGACTGTTCATAAGACTCTTAATATAAACAAAATAGCTTTCATAACTGAAAAGATAAGTTAGCTATGCATTTTATGCATATGTAAGACGTGTAGCCTACCTACTTATTACAAGATAAAATGATCCCACGTATAAGACAACCTTAATGATAATATGAATGCTAATTTTAGAAGGCTTCATTTTGACGCGTTTAAACGTTTTTTTATCTAATCGTATGGAAGTTATTTTTTTAATAACAATTAATAAATAAGTATATATTAAAGTAATAAGACTATAAAATGTTTCTTAGAAAATGAACGATAGACATTTTAACTGCTCCGCTTATATTGTTAGTAGTTTAGTATTCGAGGTACATCACAGTTGCCAGATGAACATTTAGAACAAGTTCCTTAGATTATTATTTGCCGAGATTATGTCCTCACAGTAATATACAACAACATAAACAATTAACACGTTTATAGAGGTAGTAGTGCAAAGCTTACGTTTCTACGCTAATAAGTGCACTGACATTAATTAACTACCTCAAATACATAAACGTTATACTCCAGTTCGCATGCAGAGCACTTTGATAAGAACTGAGAAGACGAGCAATTTAAAATTTAAGAATTTGCACAATTCTAAATAGTGCCAATGTAATTACAAATACTAAAGATAATACCTTTAGATATTAACGGAAGAGTCAGAAGTAGCTGTGGTCGTTTTAGAATAGAAACGTTGTCGAAATTTACACCCATCGAATAAAAGATGCTTCACAAGAAAATTATCCAATTATTTCAACAAAAAGATGTAGTTTATTAACAAGCCATCACATCACAGCTCTGTTACTGTTTTAATAAAGTAAACAATTATTGTAAGGAGAATCTGATGACAACATGTACTTTTTTACATAATAATTGGTCTTATTAAAGGATTTTATTTTACGTACAGGTTAATTGTGGTAATTTAAAAATTTACAACAAGAAAAGTCTTTGAAAACCATCGACAGGTAATAATTACCTTTGTATCAAAAATGCTACACGAACATTTTTATTGCCATGCCACTAATTCTTAAATTTCCTGCGCTATTTGAATTATTATTGCACGCCACTGGAATCAGTCAGGGAGACACTAAATCGGTAGAGAATAAAAACTCGATTACAGTAGTAACGTAAATAACTAATTCTGAAATAATTATGAACCCCCACGACTCATATACATTAACTGCTGATAAACATTCGCCATAAAGAAACAAGCGGAAATAGTAAATTAACTACCTGTATAAGCTTGATAGCAAACCTAAAATATTCAACTTAAAAGCAAATGTATGTAGTGTGTCACCAGAGTGTTAAGATCATGGAAACTTGAATATGTCTAAATATTGTTTAAGCGCAATAATTTTATGCAATCAAAAAAACGCTATGATAAGATTATACACAGGAAGTTTCATTCTACTTGTCCCTTGGAGTTAAATTAATTTTACTTGATGTTTATTCGGTTGAATTACCTTTCTATTTTCGTAAACGTAGTGCTTACTGTTACATGAAATTAACGTAAAAATATCTAAAGTCTTTTATCACTGACATATTTCGGAGGAGCTGCTTCCATGAAAATTTTCAAATATTTAGGTACCGCCTAAAGGAAAATGGAACTTTTAGCAAAATATTTAGAAATTACAGAATAAGAACCTAAACGAAATTAACTGAATGTCCGAAATACAAGCTATCAAGGAAACTATCATATATGACAAAAACAAATAACCAGACAATTAGAGAGTTCGTAGACCGAAAATTAAGACAATGGTGTATGTAGGGGGCGGGCCAAGGGAGGACAACTACCCCCCTCCAAGGTGGAAAAAAATTAAAATAAAAGAGAAAAAATATAAACAAAAAATTTCTGAGAAATTGATTATAGGTTGCTTGTTGATATGACGACATTTTCAAAGAAACTAATTACGAAATAGAAACCCTCGCTCCATCTGTTAAAATCCATAAGAACTACAACCTGTACGTATATTATACGCGTACCGGTTGTAGTTCTTATGACTTCTCACTAGTGGATGTATAGTTAGCACATGGCAACAAGGAGCTTTCTAGAATAATCTCGTCTCATTTCACGACGCATCTACAACGAGAATATTCCAGAACCTATTTACCTCTACATATATAAGAGCGCGCGTATTTCAGTTAGAGTCAGTGCAGTTAAGTTACATTCACACACGGGTCACAAGTGTGTGTAATTTTTATGATAGTAATGTTTGTTGTTTCGGGCCATCTACTTTATTACAGTGTATACAAAAATGGATATTGGAAGGTTTTTCTAGTAAGAATGGTAAGTATTGACGTTTATTGGGGTATCCACGTTTGCATGTGTTATGCCGCGTCCACAACAACGTTTAGTAGAAGTTATATTTTATTTTTTGAAGTGAATTGAAAACGAAAGAAATGTAGCAGCACCAGCACCAGCAGCAGCAGCGGTGAGGGCAAGGAAATACACCCACCCTCTACTTCACAACTGCGACTGCGAGACCTTTTATGGTTCAAACCACGGTCCCAGACAGTGAAAGTGAAACTGCAGACGACGGTTGTCATGAAGACGACATTAGAAATATCGTCGGTCTGGCGACCACTATGCCGGCTGATAAGGAAAAACATCTTCTGGAAAATGGCTGGGTACCTTCAAAGAACTATGATTTTGCGGCAGATGCCATACACCCCAAGAGGAACTTCAATCACTAGTGGCTAGTGTTTCAGCCTTCAGCCAGCCTGATGATTGGGATTCCTGCATCATCAGACCTTTCAGTACAAGGACATGCACGATTATTGCAAAGCACATGTACAGACCCAGGGGCATAAGGCTGCAATGGAATCTGCAAAATCGTTCATGGAGGCCGTTCCAGTCAACATCCTACTTCATCAGTCTTGGAAAAATTAATAAAAAAAAATTACTGACTTCAGTTGTTTCCTGCGTCATTTTTTCCGGCACACATCTATGTGGTACTACAATCAGGAAACTAATCGTCACAAGGATTAAGGAAGCTTACGCTTACAGAATTCTGGCTGATGAAACCGCGGATATTTCGGGCAAAGAATAGCTGTTTATTGGATTACGTTTCTTCCCTAACAAGGCCAACACAATCTAAGAAGGTTTTTAGGCTTTGTAGAGCTTGAAAGGCTTGATGCCAAAAGTATTACCAAAGCCATTGAAGATTTTGTGACAAATTTCAACCTAGACCCTGATAAGTGTACGGAGTTAGGCTTTACCGAATGTTCCACCATGTCTGGGAAAGAAGGGGGGGTGCAAGCCATCTTGAAGCACAAGTACAATAAAGCCTTGTATTTCCATTGCTTCTCGCACAAACTAAACCTTGTCGTGAATGACTAAACGTTATCCCAGAAATTCGAAACTGCGATGGAACTATCAAGGAGATAATCATATTTCTTTGCGAATCCGTGTTACGACGCAAGCTTATTGCGAACATTCCTAAATTGTGTGAGACTAAATGGTCAGAGAAGTACAAGAGCATCCGTATTTTTCAGGGTCAGTTCGTCGATACTGTTGAGGTATTAGATACATTAGCTGAAGAGGGTAATGCAGCAACAAGAAAAAATGCATATTAAATGCATGCAGCGGCGTACAGATCTTCCTTTGTTGTGTAAGTAGCATTAATTGCGAAGTATTCCTCTACACTGGAATCGGCAACAAATACACTTCAGTTGAAGGCACTTGAGATAGTTAAAGCTAACCAGCACATTCAAACTATTCTCGTAATGTTAAGAGAGCATCAAGAAGATGCGGACAACGTCGCAGCTGACGGTTTGAAAGAAGCAGAAAACAAGCATAGAAACAACCCTCCAGCTGGAAATTCATCCGAAGTTAGGAGGTTTCTGACAATTGCTTATGTGGATACCCTCATATCATCTTTAGAAGTCAGATTTTCTACAGACGAATCTCCTGCACTTTCATTGACGCATTTCCATCCGAGTAACATGAGAGGTGCTCCATTGGAGGAATGGAATGAAAGTCCTTGATCCTGTACATTTTTCTACAATTTGGAAGGCATCGAAGGACAAAGGAAATTGTTGTTCAAAATGCGAAATAAGGTAAAAGAAGCACCAGATATCATCGAGGTTTTAAAAAATAGCGAATTATTTTTTCCAACAATTAGAAAGGCGCTAATGATTTTGCTTTCACAGACCTGCACAACAAGCACTGTAAAGCGTTCAGTCAGCTCCCTTTGCCGAATTAAAACACGTTTTAAAAGCACTATTAGTGTAAATAGGTTAAATGGGTTAGCCATACTAAGATTTCATCGTCAATGGGTTTTCGCAAACAAAGAACAATTAGTGGAAGGTGTTGTTAAAAAATTTGCAACTAATCCTCGTAAACTACTGTTCAAAAATTAATTTTAATGACAAATAGCGTTTTTCTTTAGTAATTCTGTACTATTGCATGCCTCCCCCTCCCCATGGAACACTTCCCCATGAAAGAAGTTGGATTCTGAAAGCCCCGCTTCCGTTTTGAGCTGGATACCCCCTGGATGTAAGGGCCAATAGATTTCATCCCTACCACGTCTATTTGATACAGGAATTGCTAGAATCAAATTACAATGTAATATTGACTTGCTGTAATATTATTCGAGACCAACAATGTATATACCTATCCAAATTTTGTATGAGTTTCCAGTTGTGCAAATTTTTCAAGAGTGAGAATATCTTAATAAACACAATTATTATTATGAACTCCACTGAAAATCTACGCGTAATTGAGAATCCCATTGTCAGAACACCTATTTTGTAAATATTTTTGAATAGTACTATTAGAAATGTTCTTAGTGAATTATATTTTTGAAGGAAGCTTAAACGGAATAAGTTATCTGCATTGTTTAATTAATAGGTACCTTATTAATTGTATTAGTCAGCATATCCTTCTCTATGTGACAAAATGTATGATTCCAACATAGCGTAGCACTTGCACATTACCATGTTAGAATTGTAAATTAGTTATATATCAGTATATGATTATTCACGAGTGAGGACCAAATTACAAATTTAAAGACAACTAAATATACACTGGTAATAATTATTAAAGGATATTTAACATCCGAGAATAAGAAAGACAGGCAGTTAAAATATCACATGAAAATACTTCATATTTCAAATGCAACGTTTAATCTACAAACCGAATGTTTTTCTCTCATTGAAACTTATTCGTAGAAGTTCTAATGCGATCGTCGGTATGTATAAATTACAAAGTGGATGTGAACGAATAAGTACATTAAAAACAAATATTAACAATGAGTATGATCTCAACGAACGGCTAAGAAGGCTTTACATTTTGTTGCCATGGATTGAGTAAAATTATAGAATTCTTTGGAACAATACCCCATTCCTCCCTGAGAGCAGACTGAAGTTCTAGAATTGTAGATAATACCTTATTTCATGCAGCAACAGGTCTTCCTAATGCATCCTATTTATATATATATATATATACATATACAAGGCGTTTAACAAATACGCTCGGATTTTTTCAAAGTTTCCCGGCCACAGGGCAAAATAAACGAACGACCTTAAATACTCCCGTATACAAAAGTCGAGCGGATTGAGGTCAGGAAATCTAGATAGCCAAACAACGGTAACCCCTCCCCCTATCCACCTGCCGTTGTAATTTTCGTTTAGGAAATTTCTGACTATGATTGAAAAATGCGCAGGAACCCCATCATGCATCAACCACATATTCATTCTATGAGTGAGTGGTACATCTTCTAACGAAAGCGGCAATACATTACGCAAAAGTCAAGATACAATTGGGCAGTCAAACGGTTCGGAAGAAAAAAAGGTCTATCATATGGTCTCCAAAAACTCCAAGCCAAACGTTAATTGAAAATCGTTGTTGATGATTCGGTTCAATAATAGCTTGAGGGTTTTTATCTGACCAAACATGGCTGTTGTGAAAATTAATAATGCCATTTCTTGTGAAACTGGCTTCGTCAGCAAATAAGACTTCACTATCAAAGTTTGCGTTTTCCGCAACTCTTGTCAATGCCCATCCACAAAACACCAGACGTACAGCATAATCCGGCACAATAAGTGCCTGTACACTTTGAATATGATATGGGTACAATTGCTCCTCACGCAACATTCTCCAAATCAGGGAAGAATTAATATTTGTTTCGGCAGAAAGTTGTCTAGTAGTGCTACCTAGATTTTATTCAACTCTCCTTAAAATGTTAAACTCCGCTTCAGGAGTAGAAAGTGATCTAGGCAGACCACCATCACCGTTTTTTGACTTAAATTCGTCAACTTCAAATAAACGTTGATGCAAAGTTGTAAACATTTGTCACACGGAAGTGCCCGGTTAGGAAATGATTCGGCATACAAGAGAAGTGCCTCATAACAATTGCCATTGGCCTTACCAAACATGAAATGCATATCTGCCATTTCCGCGTTGGTATGCATATTCTAACAACAGCAATAACAATATTGACACTTACAAAAACTCAAACAAATGTTTAATCCACTTGCATAGCAGACGTGATAAATACGATTCTGCAGTCCTACTCTGCGTACGTAATTTGGCTGTACCTTGAAAACGGTTCATTTTCGGTGAGTAAAATATCCGAACGTATTTTTAAGACACCCTATTATATATGTATATACATATGTATTACCTAATATATATATATATATATATAGGGCGTCAAGTTGAAATCGTCCAATGTATTATATCTCTGGAAGTAAGAAAGGTACTGAAAAGGTATACAAATGGTTTCTATGACATTAAGAGAGAATCATCAAAGCTCATAAGATAACCCTCCCCAATTAATCCCGTAGGCTCTAGGTATATCAACACAAAATTGTAAAACCCACCTTTAATTTAAATTTAATAATAGATTAACTGTTCAAAATGACACGTTATATTCTAGGTAAGGACAAAGTGTACTCTCAAATTCCCTCCGAACATTGTAGACGGTTTGTTGCGAAATAGCTCGGCAGTCCAGAACAATTTTGTCGCAGTTGTGGGAATGAACTGAGGCTAGGTTTTATAGGCTACAGATTTTAAGTGATGCCATAGAAAGAAGTCTAATGGAGTCAAATCAGGAGATCTCGGAAGCCATTCTATTTTTCCAAAACGAATCAAGTAAAACAAAGTGTTTGCTACTATTGAATTGCATTTTATAAGAGTTTCTTAATGATTTGTAACAAGGTCGGCGCTACCATTTGAAATTGTTTTGTTTGGGTAACTAAAGGCTAAAGGGTTGAATGGGAAAGGTTATCATGATGATCACAATGTTGTAGAACTGGTTTCTAGAAATTTTCAATAATTCTTTTTACACCAGAGATATAACACATTGTACGTTTTCAAATGGACACCTATATGTTGGTTATTTGTTATGTTACATATATGTTTTTTTTCTCACTCATTCATACTACCGTTCTTCCCCCGGAACCGCTTTCGCATTACTTCACGGGGGTGCGGGCGTCCCTTATATACTAACCATTCATGCAACATGCACCCTAAATTTAACCAAGCAAATGTGGTCGCCCCAGTCGGGATTCGATCACCCCAACGGAGCGTCCGCATTTGCTGTGACCTCGAGTGGCCAATGCGTTCTCGCACTAGACCACCAAGGTACCATGTTACATATATCTAGTTTCAATTACACATTAAATTCAGGTTTAAACTGGATATTGGTTCACAATCTAAAGATGGATTATATTCATACATCATATCATATTACTCAAGAACGCCATTGTATATGAATAACATGCAAAATAGGTAGAATATTCGTAATTACAAGTAATGGATAAAACGAAACAAGCAATAATTAAAATCTCTCTCTCTCTCTCTCTCTCTATATATATATATATACGTACCTTACATCTGATACCAAGCCCAGTACATAAGTCGGGCACTCAGACGCCCGGGCGAAATACTATAGCTAGCGGTGTGTGAATTGCGTATAAATGTTGAATACTACTGTCGGAAACAAGGCAACCTCAGAGGGGTAACTTTTTTTAAAATAAGCATCAAAATATATTTAACAGTTTTTACGAAGCCCTTCATATAAACCCCCTATAAGGAGCCCTTCTGTATAATACGAATATACTGTCCCGCACATGCGATGCCCTCCAGTGTTGCCCATATGTTGTTATCGTCTACGTGCTTTTACAATGCCGTCTGCTCCAAAACTACTTCATCAGCTGAATTAACTATTTTCAACTACAGTACGATAAATGAGAAGTTCAAACGTTCCCATTCTCATTTCAGAGAGTTTCATTAGGAATTGTGGTTCTGACTACATTACGACATATTATCCAGATCTTACAATAACAAGGCCTTGTTTTGCAAAACATTACACAGATCTAGTTATTTTTATAAACTGATGAGTTTTAACGTTCAGTAAGTATTTTGGATGGTGGAGCACGTTCGGATACAAATTTTTAACCAATTAATATTACAACTTAACATAATTTATGGCCAAGATTGCTTTTAATAGATTTTACTACAAATATGTTTTTAAACCTTCTGCATGCATTACTCTACTTTTGTAATTTCATAAGGCTTATAAACAAAAAGTACTCGTATCCGAACAGCATATTTATTTCAAATTGTTTTAAATCTGTAATAGTGCAATAGTGCAATATAGATCAAAATCTTTGACAAAAAAATGGTCAATTTATAAAAATGTAGCTATTTCAATGTGTTCTAAAACAAGAATTATTACTATATA
>JABXWE010020699.1:0-23058 GCA_014611495.1 Limonius californicus | reverse complement strand
GGGGGGGGGGGGGCGGACGGTAGTATAATGAATGAAAAAAAGTGTACATAGGAAAAAAATCGAAAGCGATAGAGACCAATTTATCGAGGCAGTACTCGATAAATTTGCTCAAGACCGAAGAAGATTAAAATTTGTCTTTTCTTAGCTAAAGAGTTTAATACTTCCACAGATTTTGTTTGTTACCTGGTACTAGATAAATATTTTTATATTTGTTTATATGTTTTAAAAATGTAGGTATACTTAAGACAAAGATTGACGTTTTTATAAAATATTTTTATGACGTGTTAATGTTATCTCTGTTATATAGTCTATCTCATGTAAGAACTCCTTTCAAGGTCACTTTGATGTAGCAACGCTTCATATGAATCAAGATTACTAGTATGGTCAGCGGTTCTAAATATAATGTGATGTGATGTCTTCTGCCTTTACTTGTAAATAAAAGATGCTGTATTTGCAAAACATATCAATAAATAAATAAATCCTGGAAGCAAACGTGCACACCGCATTCAGATTTTGATGTTTATTACTACGTATTATTAGTAATGGAACAAAATTCATTAATACTTGTTGAGAACCGCACGTTTGCTTTCCCCTCGCTGGGCTTCTGCAGAATGAAGCTAGAACATGCGCAAGCACAAGCTATCTCGCTCTAACTCATTAGCCCCTGACTAAAAGCTTTGCCCGTTATGATGCACTGAATTCATGTGCGCAGACATCCGATCTTTGTCTGAGAAACAGCGCTTAGTGAGCCGCTGACAGAGATGCAAATATAACAGCACTTGCATGTTGACGCTGCACGCAGAAATTCCATCGGAGTTCTTAGGCGAGATGGACTATAGCACCAAAGATTTTAACTTTCAACTTCATTTATACAAATATTTTTAATATAAATGTTAAAATATGTATACACACACTAAATACTAGTGTTTTGTATACGGTGTTTATTACTGTTATTATTTGTTTTTTATTTTAAGTTATTTTGTATTAAAATATAGAAAAAAACAGCACGTAATTTTTTTGCCCCCTCCTGGATTATTTTCTGCCGGCGCCCATGGTTGTTCTTCCACTTCTTCCATTTGTTCTTCGTTGCCATTAGAACGAAATTCTTCGGTGATCTCTTCGTTTGTAAATTCTTAGACAGTGATGACGTTATCATCAACTAAATATAATCTGAAAATAGATTACTGTCTTTGAATTTTTGCTCATTTTCTGGATTCCAATATTCCTCAATTAATGAAATCCTACACGTCTAAAACAATTTCGGATAGTTTCTGCAGATATCGTCTGCCAAGCAAGGCCCAGTATGTTCATGGAATCCAAAACTGTTGAAGCTTTAACTTTATCAGCATCTTGGATTTGAACCATTCGTATCAAGATCTCTGTTTTGTAAGTTTGTTTAAGACTCCATATGACACCCTGATCCATCTGTTGCAATACGGCAGTTGTTGGTGGACAAAGGCAAGCTTGATGTTGCATAATGAAATTGAAATATGTCAGACAATTATCTACAAGCAACAAGATTTTTCGGTTATCTCGGGACTCGGGGTCGCCTCCGCGATATGAGGAGAATCCCCCAACGGAATTCGGTTCAGATATAATGGACTTTTGGCGAATTTTTAGTCCATTATAAGCGAAAGTCCATAATATCTAATTCAATTTACATGGGTTTAAATGAGTCTTTGCTAATCGGTCCATTATAACCGAGAGTCTATTCCACGCAAGACCATTATAAGTGGACTATACTGTAAATGTTTTATGATATCGAAATACTAGGCTTAATGAATAATACATTGTTCTTAAAACGTATTATGATTTTGTTTTTATTGGCAAATGCCATTTAATTAGATTTCAACTAAGATCATGAGAAATTTGGATCGATTTAAATATTTAGTACCGTTTAACTCAGCGGTTCCCAAAATGTGTCTAGTTGGGTTAGGGGGATCTTGGGAGGATTTCCAAAGTAAAACAAAATGCCTTTTCAAGACATTTATTTCTGCCCCTCGCCCCTGGAACCGTTTATTTCAGGGGGGTGCGGGTGTCCCTTACATACTAGCCATTCATACAACATGCATCCTAAATTTAACTAAGTGAAATACGGGCATCGCCTCAGCCGGGCTTTGACTCCGCGGCTGATTGAGCCGCATATCACTGTGATCTAGACTGTCCTATCGAGGTCCCTACCTTTTCAAATTTGGGCTGTGTATTCGATACATACACACACATAATGCCATTTTCAAGTTCTAGGCGATTTCTTACTTTTGTTGTGATGGCAGTCATAGACTTAATTCGCACAAATATGCTATAGCAAATGGCACCAAACACTTTATCCGCATTATATTTGTCCGCAAGCTCACGGATTCTTGCGTTCCTTTGGCCCAAAAATGGTCTTTTTCTTCTTCTTTATTCAGCCCTTGTCGTCCATCCTTGGACATAGGCCTCCCCTATCGTTTTCCATCGTTCTCTATTTTGTGCCAGCTCCTCCTTCTCCTCAGTTATCAATCTTTTTGATTGGTTTGATTCCACACTATCTGCTTCCCTCGTCTTCTATTTCCTGGCAGCTATATCCATCCAAAATTGAGCTTCGCTCTGGAAAAAGAACTCTAGTTTCAACATTCCATTACATGATATTTCAGTAAGTTTGTCTTTCATGCTTGTCGAAATTTCAGCTTGTGGAATTGTCTGAAAGCGGATTCAATATCGATCTGTAATTGTCAAAACTGTTTTGGATTGCTTTGGGGAAATAGTCAATGAGCTGTTATTTTAAATTGTGCAAACTAACTTGCACATCTGCAAACACCTGCTCAGAATTTATCATATTATCATCCTTAACTAAGTCTTCCATGAGTTCTTGAACGCACTGGAATGAATCAAACTTCTTTTTTCAAACTGAAGTCGACTAGAAATCAAGTATCGTTATAAATACATTAATTTGGTCCGTAGCTGTTATTATGTTAATACCGCGGCCTTCAAACTGCTATTCAGAGTGTTTAAGTGCTCGAAAATCGAAGAATCTGAAGGGAATTGGAAACTGTATTCTCATCTTGCAGGACCATCAAAAATTTCCGCTTTTAGTTGGAAAACTCTTTTAATACGTTACCCCTCGAAAACCATCGTATTTCCGTGTGATAAAAAAGATTTGCGTATAACACATGTCTTCACAACTTTTCGAAAAATATGAGTCTACAAAGCTTTTCCCTTTGCTGGAATGTACCACTTTAATGACATTTTTTACAACACAATCCATTTCAGAAGGGGAAGGTTTTGATACAAGAGCTTTTCGATTTAAAAAACAGTGTAAACATGTAGCATTTGGCATTATCTCTTTTAATCTTACAATAAGATCAGATTGATGTTCTGTCATAGCCTTGGCGCCCTCGGTGCATACAGCAACGCATTTTGTCCAGTTAATCTCATACTTATTAGTACCTTGCATGAAAGCGTCAAATAAACATTTTCCGGTGGTATTGACATCTAATGGAGTACAAAATAAACTATCTTCTGTAATACCATGGTCAGTATTGTATTTTACAAATGCTCTAGATTCGACAAAACCAAAAAAATCACACATAATATATTTTGGACTTAGTTCCGCTAACACGAATCAT
This sequence comes from Limonius californicus, assembly GCA_014611495.1. NCBI lineage: Eukaryota > Metazoa > Arthropoda > Insecta > Coleoptera > Elateridae > Limonius > Limonius californicus. The sequence continues at coordinate 19,453 of JABXWE010020699.1, read as the reverse complement.
TTTGATATCTTGAACATTATTTTTTCAAAAATTAATGTATTTATTCCGCCTAACTCGAAACAGTATACAATATTTTAAGTCCACCACCATGTCGCGAAAACTTAACTTCTGAATTCCAACAATACGTTTCATTCATAACTGTGAAATAACACTTTTTACTCTATAGTTTTCAGTGGTTTTTAAATATATTTAACACTATAAAATTGTATATGATTGAAAAGAGAAACAATGTGTGGTGTTATATGTTAACCATTGATGACGTCACAAACCTAAAATTCGATAGCAAATGTGTAGGCACCTAAATAACTAGTCTAGTATTGTTTTTTTTGTAATGCCACAGAACTTTCTACTTTTCTACCATATTCTGTTTATTGTTTTTAATTGTTCGTCTTCAAGCTATTGAGCTTAAAAGTTCTAAATTGTGGAGACTAAATTAAAAAATTAACCAGAAACATTTTTATTTAATTTTACCATGTCTTTTTAAATAGTGTTTCGTATTAAGATTCAGTAAAATTGCAATTTAAAAACGAGTTAGTGTTATCATTCTAATGAAGCATGATAAAAATGGTTGCAATTGATAACTTCCATAAATTTTAATTAACAATTTTCAAGCAAATTACTTTGATATATGAAAGCTTTCCACCTACAATGCATATAAGAGAAGACATTAGCTGCACCACATTAATTATAAGTGACATTGCTAATACAATAATTAATTGAAATTTGGCATATTAATGTTCAAAGCTGCATAACCAAACTGGCGCTGTGGGAGTTACTGACTGTCACAAACAAATGCAAATTTGAATAGGTTTTTTGGTCCCTACATTCATTGTTTTATAGAATTCCCATTTACAGGGTGTCTGGAAGTTCGTTCCACAACCTATATATTTGTTACAGAAGCAAAAGTTGGTGGTAAATATTGACGAAGTATTTGGAAATGGCCAATAATTATTTTTTCTACTGTTTTGGTAGTTTTCCATTTTGTTTTCAAGCGTATAATCACGTACTATTATAGTTTAATCAATTTTTCAAATAAAGTGGCCAAATAGAATTTCTCACGTATTATATTTAAAATTGAATTTCGTCGCATATCAAAAATAATAACGGGCGTTATTACTAACATCATTTTACCAGTCGCTTGGGATTTTAAAAACCGGGACCGTTTTCGGCCAAACAAATTAATTCACCTCATTGCCAGTGAATATTTGCTTTGCTTTGACGTTTGCTGTTCACGCCGATTCTTTTCCGGGATGTTCTTTAGGAGTCGAGTTCGTAGTTGCAGTTGTTTGCTTATTTAATGAGACGATGTTAATTCATGTTAGACCTATCATGAATAGAGATTGCTTTTGTTAATGATATCTCGTCAGCCCTGATGCCAGGAGCACTAACCTATACTATTATTTAGTTTTCCCTGTGGTTGCGCCTGCTTCGAAAATATTTGAATGCTCGAAAGTGTAAATTTACTAACGCCTAGTTGGCTAGGGGATAAAAACTTAAAAAGTGAAAAAGAGTTTCTTTCAGTGCTCACCATTGAATACTTTTCCTGTAATCCGCCAGTCATAAATTCGCGGTTGAATAGAAACAACAGTTGTTCTTATCTCACAATCAGTTTATTACTTTTGATACGAATTGTATTTCTAATCTGTATTGTGTGGAGCTGTTTATTGTTAAGAGTCTATGGTGCGTTGCAAACAGCTCTATAGACAACGCATACTTTACAAATTTTAAAGAGCTAGCTATAAGAGGTCACTTTTACATAGCACTCTTTGTGAACGTTGTTATAACAGTGATGGCATGATTCATACACTTAAGACCATAATTCTAATTTTCTCTTATAGTTACATATGTATTATTATCTGGTTGAAAAGCAAAAATATTACTCATAACTTCCTTTTCATTTCATACAATAGGTCGTATTTTGCCTTTATTGTAGGTAATGAGTACAGTACAGTTTTCCGATATCAGCAGAAATTTATCGCACTCATTAATATTCTACACATCGTATCAAAACTGCGCCTTCGTTGTTAGTTGAACTAATAATTTTAGTATAAATTGCATTTCCATTCTCCATCAGAGTTACTTTTGATGAGAATTCTGATTAGGTACTTTAGGGAATGCTTATATTAATCAATTCATTGGGTAGTGGTTCTCCAACTACCTAAGTTTGGAAGTATAAAATTATACCCAGCACCTAGTATAAAGTAATATAAACAACTATACTAGATACATCTTAAACTATATAATAGAATAAATATCTGTGTATTATTATATATGTATTAAACAAAATAGGCAAGAATGCACCGGCAGGTGTCTAAATTAAGTACTGAGACTGATTTTTTCAATTTTTTATTCGAATAAAATTACAATTCAACATTGTCTCCTACAAAGTAACTGCCTTGGGAAGCCACACAGCGCTGGAGATGGTTTTTCCACTCTTCATAGCAGTGCTGGAACTCGGATACTGGAATAGCCTTCAGCTGGACGGTTACAACCGTATGAATGTTTTCCAGTGTCCCAAAATGACGTCCCTTGAGGTAATTTTTCAGTCTCGGGAAGAGGAAAAAGCCACAAGGCTCAAGTCGGGTGAATAAGGAGGCCGAGGAGCCACAGGAATGTTCTTACTGGCCAAAAAATCGTTTATTGAAATTGCTGTGTGACAAGGCGCATTATCGTGATCCAACACCCAGTTGTTCTTGCTGTTTGGTCTCACAGGCATGACCCTTTTTCGAAGTCTTTCAAGAATCTCTCTGTAGAAGTATTGATTAACCATTTGGCTTTGAGGCACAAACTCTTTGTGAACGATTCCCTGGCTACCAAAAAAGCAAATCAGCATGCATTTGATCTTCAGCTTCCTCTTTCTTGCTTTTTTTGCCTTGGAGAGGTTCAAGCGTGTCATTCCATGCTCTGACGCTTGGTTTTCGGGTCGTACTCAAACACCCAAGACTCGTCACCAGCAGTGACACGTTCCAGACAATGGGGATCATTTTCAATCGATTCCAAAACATCAAGGCACCTTTCCCTCCTGATGTCCTCTTGGTCCTGCCTGGTTTTTCGGAACCATTTTTGCACAAATTGTTCTCATCCCCAATTCATTGGTCAACATCTAATGTGTGAGTCAAATTCAACTCTTCCCCGATCATTCTGACTGTCAACCGACGATCTGAACGCAAAAGATCTCGGACTCTATCGACATTTTCATCGGTTCTTTATCTTCAATCGACTATCTTCTTTCTGAAAATGCCTTAAATTACCGAAAAACCTAGGCTCTTGACAAAACACTGTCTCCGTAGGCCTGCCGAAGTTTTGCAAAAGTTTCCGCTACACTGTGCCCAAGTCTGAATCAAAACCTGATAGCACAACGTTGCTCGAAATCGAAGTCACTCATTTTCAGAACGCACTAGAAAAAGCTGTTTCGCGAAAAAAATCGCTATGGACAACCAAATCACTCTATCGAATTCAAACTCGTACTGGAAGCGTATCACATGTTCACCTGCCGCCCCTTCCACTCCCGCGTTTGTTACTAAATTCTTTGAAATATTTACAGTCACCATTTTAACATTTCTATTCATTTTCCATCCCTGGCACCTAAAGGACCTTAGCGGAAAAGGCTTTAATCTGGAACGTGTTTAATCACCCGAAACGATCTTGGTCTAAAACAATCGTTACCAGAAACGATCTCGCTCGAAACGGTCTTAACGTGAAACGATTATAACCTGAAACAACCTCACTCTGAAACGATCCTACCCCGAAATGATCAGAACCTGAAACAACCTTATCCCAAAATACCTTGCTCCAAAACGATCATTACCCGAAACGATCGTAAGCCGAACGATGTTAACCGGGAACGACCTTAAGTTTAAACGACATTAATTCGAAAGGACCTTAAATGAAGCGACTATAACCGGAAACAATCTTCTTCTTCTTCTGTGTATAGGCCAATGGCCTGTTAACTACCTACAAGGGAATAGGTTCTATGAGCCCACTTTGCACATATGCCGGATAGGAGGCTAGCCTAACCCGTCGAATAGAAGAGAAGTTCCACTACATGGTTTACGATTGTCAAAGATGTTCGTATGACAACGGGGACCGACCGAAGCACGGAAATAATCGTATCCCAAATTAACCTGAGCTTTAAAGAGTTGAACCTTTAGGATTGTAACCCCAAATATATTAAGCTTAATAAGTACATTAGATACTATAGCCATTTCTTTGAAATATTTGCATTTCCATTTTTAATCATTACCCATCCTTGTCACCTCAAAACTCTTAACTTATGCTACCCTCAAGCACCATAACTCGAAAAAGGTTTAATCCGATATTGCTGTAATGCGAAACGAAAAATTCCAACTTAAACCTTAACCTTAAAAATTGTAACCCCAAAGACATGAACCTCAAAATCCTTAACCTCTACTCCTTCAAGATATAGCTAAACTGTCTAATGACAATAATAATCATCAACAGTCACCATTTTTATTAATTTCCCATCATTTCACCCCAAAATTCTAGGACGTTACCCTGAAATGGCGTTAATCCGAAACAACCGTAACCAGAAGCGATCTTAACTCGATCGGAAATCGATCTTAACCCGAAACGATCTAAAGGCGTAGCAAACTTTACCCGTATCTAGTTTAATCGGAAACGACTCCTACACTAAAGACTCCTCAAAAACAATAACCTTAAAGATTTTAACCACAAATAGTATACCCTTGACCAAAGACCTTAACTTCTACTTCTACACGTGCTCTTTGTATATATATTTGTATATGGCAAGCTTTTTTACAGCCTTGACCGTGTCTCGCATCCCAATCGCCAGTAATCTCTGTCCCGCCAATCTCCTTCCTCCATTTCTCTTTGGGTCATCTCCTCTTCTATTCCTTGTCGCTAAATTCTTCGTGCCCTTCAACGCTTTCTTCATGTTGGCGGGACCCATTGCCATATCCTTTTAGGCCATCTAGTTTCTCCCATTCTTTGTAGATACCCGTACCAAATAAGTGTCTTGGTTTCGATTGTATCTATGATGGAGTCTTCTACTTCCATTCGTCTTCTTATTTCGTCATTCCTTACTCGGTTTAAACTTGACACTCAGCAACTCCTCCTCCAGAAATCCATCTCTAGAGCTTGTAACTTGTCTTTGCTTCTTTTGTTTAGCGCACAAGATTCAGAACCGTAGGTTACTATGTTTTGTATGATTGTTTTAAATATTGTAGTTTTTGTTTTTGTCGCGATTTTATCACTCCACAAAATTGTATTAAGTTGTTGGGTTGCACTGTTCCCTTGGCCTATTTTGTTAGTAATATTTTGCTGACTAGTACCTTCTCTAGCACTGTGACACCAATGTATTTGTATTTATCACATGTTTTAATTGTGCAACTATCCAACGGTATGTCATTCCCTTTTCCACCTATAACGAGATGTTCGGTTTCGTTGGTGTTTATTTCTAAGCCCCATTGCTTGTATTCTTCGTAGAGTTTTCGAATCAAATAATTGGCGTCATCTTCATATTGGGATATTACTACTTGATCGTCTGCATAAAGCAAGGTTGGCAATATCTCTTCATCTACTGGTAGACCTATATTCCTGCATTTACTTTTCCTGATTTCCTCTTTGTAAGATATTAGCAAATTATATAATAAGACCTATGCTAACCCGAAACCACCTTAACCCGAAACAAACTTAACCGGCAATTACTTGAAACTGAAACAACCGTCAAATACTTTAACCTTAAAGATCTTAAAAATCCTCAAAGGCGTTAACTTTATCCTCGAATGCCTTTCCAGTTATTAGTAAACTATATAAATAATATATGCTGAGACTCTACACCTCATGAAGGGGTTTGGCAATTTGCCGAATTAATGATACGTGGTAATATGGCGAGCATCACATAGTAGACAACCGCAGTATTACCCCTTGTTCGTTCGAACGCAGGTACCCAATTATTTTGAACTCTAACCACTGGGTCACACTGGCGCTATTAGTAAACTATCTAATAATAATAATAATCATCATCATTTAGAGTCAGTATTTTTACTGTTTTTCATCTTTCTCAAAAGTCTTAACGTCAACAATTTAACCTTAAGCATCTTAACCTCAAAGGCATTGATATTAACTCCAAAGGCCTTGACTTGTACTGCTTCACCGGGTCTTAGTAAACTATCTTATACATTACTGTAGATTTAGGCAATAATTTGTGTACATTATTTTAATAAAATATTTGTTTTCAGGGTAATAGTGCCATGGCCTGGCATGGAGTGGCCTGGCCCGGCCTGCTGCTTTTGCTGTACACATTCTGCTTTTCTGGAACGATGGCAAAAAGTTTCGGTAAGTGTATATAAAATGTTCTTGTCCGGTGTAATTATTGAAATGTCTAGGTCCAGTATTATTGATTAGATGTTGATATCAATTTGAGATATAAATATCGCATTGATTTTGGCTGGGCCAACTATTTAACGACGTTGAAGTCGATTCTTCTCAAGTGACTCGACATTCCAGACACGATCGCTGAAAAGTGTCGAGTGCGATTTTATGATTACACGTGTCGTCTGAGGATTACTTTTACGTATGCATTTTACCTATAGGATATATTTGTAAACATGGTCCGGTGGGTGCATACTAATGTTAAATGCATGCATTTTAGTGTCTTCCCGTCTGGTACGCGCGTTATTACGCGTGCCAGAGTAGCGCCCGCCCTCCTAGCATTATCAATTGAATTTTAAATAAAATTGAAGCGCCTATGGAAAATGAATTAATATTGCTCCCTCGTAACATTAACCGATAATGCGGAATTTAATTTATTTACTGGTAGGTATAATGTTGCTGGGCGATTTTAATTTTCCGAAGAGGGTATAAAAAGAATTTATGCGTTCTGATAAAACTAACGTTCAAATAATTTTCTTTAAATGCCATTAAAAGAAGAGAATGGTTTTTGAAATGTTCGGAATTTTTAATGGAATGACTGGCGGTTACAACTTCGTCTAATAAATGGAACTGTGCTGTTTATTGTGATGAATTATGTGCACAGCTACCTCTGGAAAATCTCAATAACGGATTCGTTGATTAAAACGATGCTTCATTAAAATATATCACTGTACTTTTCCCGGGAAAATTAGACATTATTATTCGATAGCACGAACTGTCTCTGGGGCCGGGCCTTGATGTTTTAATTCTGGAAACGGGCTTGCTCAGTCGCATGAAACACAAACACCCGTCCAGGACCAATAACAAACCTTAGTTCGATACTCGAGAGCTTAAGCTGTAATTAAGTTGCACTACGTTTCCAGCGGAACAAATTACTGCATTCTCTGTTACCGTTCAAATTAAACGAGCAATATTTTTTCAGTTACGGTACAATAGCGCGCAATCATAAATTAAATTATAAAGCTCTCGCTTACAAGCCAAACACTGCACATGCACTTCAATCAAATTCCCTGAAGATTTTATTTCATTAATTTACCAGTAATTGTGAAAGTATCGAAATTGAATAAAATTACATCTTGCAAACTTCCTCGGAATACAAAATTATATTATTTCGTTTCACGACACGAACTTGAAAGTTTTGATTTATTTGAACCTCGAACTCTATATTCATCAAAATTCCCTCCAATTCCAAGGCAGATTCTCTGTACAAGATTCAGGCGTAGCTATGACATCCCCTTAAGCCATTGTTAGCTCAAATATTTATGAACCCTATGGAACTATAGTTTTCTCGTAGCTACCTAATAATCTTGGGCATAAATATACAGTTACCTTTTCTATTATTTATTTTCTGTGGAAATGGTTTCTCTCGTAGAAGGAAAACTTTTCTGTGTTTCCAGAGTGTAAACAGTTGAATACTTTTATACTCTCAGTATTCTAATTTCTTGATACAAGAAATATTGCAAAGCAATGAATCTTAAAGTTAGGTACAAAATATTATACGAACTTAAATCGATATTTAGGTCTTTCTGTGAAATGTATAGAAATTTGTTTTGATCGTGCATCGACTGCCATACAGAAGCCGAATACAGCTAGTATATGAAGAATATCTCATATGTAACCTCATTTTTTCTAAACTGTTAAAAAGACGTTTTTCAAGAATCTCCCTTAAAAAATATAGAAAACATGTTGTCTAAAAATACCCCCTTCTAAATACTTAGTTATATTTTTTATACCTATAAATACATGTAGAATAGCTTTATTATTCAATCATTATATGAACATAAACATGGTAACCATAACCAATAATACCCATACGTATTTTTTTCCGTGGGTGGGTATTATGTAGTCCCTTTTCACAAAGGAATTTCACAAGCTGTTGGTCAAACTATGTATAAATTTGAATTCAAAAAAATCAACGAAACACATCAACAGTAGTTTGAAGGAGGACCACTTTGATATAGGCGTCTACAAAGTATTTCTACTGTTCTCCATTTTCTGCTATCATCTTCAGCTCTGTAACTGTGAGTTGTGTTTCTTCTTCCATTGTTCTGCGCCATGATTTTCTCGGTCGCCCTTGTCTTCTTTTCCCCTGTGTATTCCAGTTCAACCCCGCTGTCGTGGGTTTGCTAAAATTTTTCCTTAAGGCATGGCCTATCCATCCATATTTTCTTCTCTTTATTTGTATGTTTATGTCTTGTTGTCTCGTGTTAATCTTTAATTCTTCATTTTTTATCGTTTCAGGCCACCAGATTCTTAATATATCAGGCATCTGTTTACAAAAGTCTGTACTTTTCTTAAGGTCTGCAAGACCTATTGTGCCCCGGTTGACTTTGGCTTCACAATGGCAGTCCTGAAAAAGCCCAGAATATCTTTGATGGAAGCGTTACCAATGGTTCAAAATCTACTACAAAATGTATAAGTCTGTGATCCAATAGTCCCTCGCAATAACAAAGGAATGGAGATTCATCTTCCCCTTCACAGAATCTGCACAACGAGTCTTCTACAAGCCCTATGTTGTCTAGGTATTTATTCATGCAACAATGCCCTATGAGGATACTTTTTGTGTGCATGGTTTTTTCCCTTCCAAGCGGAAGGAGTTTTTCTGCTGTTTCCTCCCTTCCAAACGGAAGGAGTTTTTCTGCTGTTTTCTTGAATGATATCCATGTCTGGTTGGTCATTCCAATACTTTTGGTGTTTGTCTCTTAATCAAGTTCTAGTTTGCTCCATGGCGGTGTAATAAGCAATCCTGCAGGTTGGCTCTGGAACTATCGGCTGTTTTGCGCCGCCAGCCCTGGCGCATGTCTGCTTTTTCATTACCTTGTTTGTTCTGAGGTCCTGGTACCCACATCAGACAAAGTCTGCTGTGTTCCACCAGTTTCTGTGACAGTGCTACCTATAAGTATAATACCCATAACCATAACCATAATAACCACAACTATAATACCCATAATTATATTATAAGAGGTGTGTTCAATTGACATCCATCTTTGCTTTATAAACAATTTATTCGACAATTTAATTACAAATAATTTCCGTCACAGTTAAGGCACCTATTCCATTGTTTTATTAACCGACGTATACCTTGGTTGCGGATTGAAGAAGTATTCCACAGCTTTCTGTACTTCTGCGTTAGACCCAAAATGCCGACCTTTTAATCCTTCTTCAGCAAAATAGGGAAATCGCAAGGCGATAGATCCGGGCTATAGGGTGGATTCTCTAAAACCCCCCATTTCTTTCGTTAAAGATTTTCTTTTATCGCAGTAGCAACATGAAGCCTAGCATTGTCGTGCAGTACAATGACCCCACGCGTAAGTTTTCCTGGACGTTTCCGTCTTATTGCTTGATGAGGCTTGTTCAAAGTTTCATTGTACAGATTTGCATTGACATTTACTCTAGGTTCCGTAAACTCTATCAACAAGGGTCCTTCATGGTTGAAACAAAATGTTAACATCACCTTGCCTGCAGAAGGTTGTGCTTTAAACTTCTTCGGTGGTGGTGAACTTGAATGTTTCCACTGCATCGACGATAACTTCCTGGAAGGCTTGTAGTAATGGTACCAAGTTTCGTCACCAGGAACTATTGACAGAAGAAAGTCATCACCATTTTTGCCTATAGTTTGTGAGGTATTACAGAGATAAGCCCATTCGCAAGCATTTTTGTTCATTAGACAAGAAACGAGGAATCCATTGCGAACAAACTTTGCTGTAACCCAGATTACGAACAATACTATGGACAGACAACAATTTCTGAAGTTTCTTTAATTGAAATTCGACCATTTTTACTAATAAGGCCTTCCACACATGCCATATTGTTTTCTGATAATGCAGTAAATTGTGCACCTGGTCGCGGCTCATCCATAGTCCCCTCTTTTGAAAATTCATGGCATACCCCAGTGGCAATCTTCGTTAATATTATATCCAGATTTTCATCAAATCACAAAATTTCATCAATATAAATTTATAAATTTTGGAAACTTTATTGCAGTTGTTTTTCCTCCCAAAAATGTTAGGTTACATTCTAGTATACATAGGGTTTATGTTAATTGGATTAATAGGTTATAAATAACTTCGCATTAATGTCGAAATTTGCGTAAATTCCTAGAAAAGCTCAGAAACGAGATTTGTTGCTGTTTGTGATAGTAAAGTACTTTTCTATCACATCACAAACCGCTTATAGAGATTTTCGAAAAAATGGAAATGGAAAATTTTAAACTATTAGTTCTCATCAGAAACTGTGTACACGTTAATTTTAGTAATTAATGATAGTAATTAGTTAGTAGTAATTTAAAGTTAAGTTAATTGGATTCACAGTTTCTGAAGAAACGCTTGTTAAAGTTGGAATTTTCAAAACCTCGTAGCGGCCTTAGATTTGCAGTTACAAAGTTCTGGAAACAATCATTAGATTTGTAGTCAAATCAATAATGACCTGCTGCATTATTAGTAATAATTTATTACAGCTAATGTTTCATATTTTAAAAAATGTCTCTCTAGCAGCTACCTTATCATCAAGAAACTGAAACGTTAGTTTACATCTAAACATTATTTTCAACTAACACGCAATATCCAGTACATTCATTGTTTTATTGTAACAATATTGCACCTATGTAAGTAACACCAATCAATTAATTAATTACATGGTAATTACTTTGTTAACTTTATTTCCTGTAACTTTTATAAACCGGATAATTCAGTATTCAGAAATCAATTTCATAATTTTTTGGAATTCAGATTTTTTATATTCAGAAATCTGGTTTTAATATAAATTATTGACATAATAACTTACGTCGCAGATGTTTAGAATGTAACCAATTTAACGGAATTATATTAAATGTGGTCTTCATTATAAGTTAAGTATACAAGTTAGTTTCATTGGGAATAAATAAATGATTCATAATGTAATTGAATAATTTCCAACTTAATCAAATAATTTAATTATTAACTTTACGTAGGACTGGAAATTTGTACGAAACATCCAAACATGTGGTCGATTTCACAAGATTCCTTATAAATAAATGACAAATTTGTTGTCCTTGGAGTTTAATTTTTCAGGCTGTAGAAGTCTATAAAAACAGACTGTCTAATTTGTTAACCGTACACTATTTTAACAGTAGCTAAAAGGCTAAACCTGTTTTGATTAAAACCGATTGCATAAAATTTTCAGTATTAAACAGAGAGACATTTATTTGAATACACTGCGCATATATTAAGTCGATTTGAGGTGCAAGATCACCAGATTTTTTCTCCTAAAATAAATCGGTTTTAGAGAATTACGATTTGATTGAAAATCGTAATTTCTACCTTCTGTTAACTAATTAAAATTAATGTTTTCTCAGAATCGCTTCCTTATTAGCTATAAAAACTTGTTCTTTGGATAAAGCTATTAATGCTTTTAAAATCGAATCCATCTAATCCACAAATTTCCTTACATACAAATCAATTCGGTTGGGCAGTTTAGAAAAATTGTTCAAATTTACTATCGAGTGGAATTTGAGAAACCTCTCTGGTAAATTACCCATCTTTAAGGCGAATTCCATTCTTAAGCCGAACTTTTTATTGCTTTTATTATTTACTGTTTACGCGAAAGCTGTGGCTGCGGGCCATAGCTTAATCTCAGATATATTTTGAAGAATGACGAGCCTCGCTGTCGATAACACGTCTTCCCCGGAAAGTCCCGCAGGACTCGACTCTGAAACGTATTCATAAATTACCGTCTTGACACAACCAAAACAAAAATATGAAACCAAATTGATGCTTTTTATACGCCTTTCCTAACCTAGGGTAGGTTTTTATGCGTAAGTTATTCAGGGAATATTTTATGTATCCACTCCAGCTGTAAACGACAGCATAGACTATTGACAGTAGCAGTAACAAGAAACTGAGTGATTGAAAGTGGCGGTAACGTAACAGCGAGGGGAACAAAAAATCAAACATCTTAAAAAACAATACATTTATTTTATCATCATTTTTATGATGCCATTTTTGAAGGGCCCTGAAATTGATTGCGATTATTAAAATATTTGTCAAAAAGTACAGAAACTTTAACATGGCTAATCTCATACTTTGAAATTGTTAGATCATATGATGCCACAGGTTATCATATTTCCAAATTATATTTTAGGAATTGTGATCGGAAGTTCGAAAGTTTTAAGTACTTGATATTGTGATTAACTGACTGTTACGAAGTATTAAATTGTTAAAATTAACTCGCCGGTTGCTAGTAATGACGTATATAAAATTTCCAAAGTCTAAAAATGTTTAAGGAAAATTTCAACAATCAGTAGAAGTTGATTTTGTTAACATTCTCAGTAGTATCATCTCACCATATCCTTAAAACGGCTTAGAATCTATTTTTCAAATTTAAAACATTGAGACTACTTATATTTTAACACAATCAGGCTTTTGCAAATATTACAAAAAACTCTAAATTAGACTTACCTTTACACTTATTGATACCTTATGCATATCTCCATATCGCATATAAATATGCATACCCGATATAAACATTCATAGACATGAATTAATAAGTGTATACAGGTGATTACACTTATTCATATCTGATAACACTTATTCGCATCACACACACGTATACAGGTCTTCACATTCCATCCCATCAATCAATCAATCATACTTTATTCACGTGTCTATATTCTATAAATATGTTTAGTCATATATCAAACACATAGCAAAGATATATTCATATGTAATTCAACCACAATTCATACTCATTCAAAAATTAGCTTGATACACAGAGTAATATCTCATACACAGATTTGTACTTTATATACTTCTTCAAATCCTGTACAAACATCCATACCTTATACATATCTGTATATACCATTGATATTCAATCATCTCTCACACACATTCATACTTCAGGCACAATTCATAGGTCAAACAGGTCAACCTGATGTACATCTTAATATTCCATACAGACATCCAAACCTCATATATCTGCATGAAACAGTGTTACCTCATATGCGCCTGTATACCCTATCCATAGTCACTCACATCGCATCCATATCTGATTCAAACATTCCTACCTGATATGCATTTAGTGCATTATACACACATTTATATCTGATATGTAAAATCGTTTTCCGTACAAAAATGCATATATCGAACATATCCGCATCTCATGCAAACCATCATACCTGATATGCGCCTTAATATACCATACACACATTCATATCTGATATATCTTCGTATTCCGTAAAAACCTTCATACCTCCTATGCGATCCTACATATATTTAATCATAGCGTATACGTCCATATTCATATTTCACTCATACATTCATATATCAAATACATCCATATCTCATTCAAATAGTCATACCTCACATGAACGTTAATATCGCATGCACACATTAACTGATAAGTATCTTCGTAGTTCGTAAAACATGCATGCCTCATATGCGTCTGTAGACCATATACATTCAATCATATTGCATGCATTCATATTGATGTTTCCCACACACACACACATGTAATTCATTCAAACAACCTGATATGCATCGTAATATGTAATCCACGCATTTATATCTGATATTTATCTTCATATTCCGTACAAACATTCACATCACTTCTACATCTGTGAATATATGTATGAGATATTTCATAGAAATATTCATACACATACGCACGCATGTATACGTAACATACACATTCATATTTCAAACATCCGTTTTTGATGTACATCTTAGTATCTCATGCAAACAATCATACCTGATATGCGTCTTAATATACCATACACACATTCATATCTGACATATATCTTCGTATTCCGTAAAAACCTTCATACCTCCTATGCGTCCACATATCCAACATATATTTAATGATAGCGTATACATCCATATCTCATTCAAATAGTCATACCTGACATGAACGTTAATATCGCATACACACATTAACTGATATGTATCTTCGTATTTCGTAAAACATGCATACCTCCTATACGTCTGTGTACTATATATATTCAACCATATCGCATGCATTCATATTCATATATCCCCGATACACACACACACACACACATGTATTTCATTCAAACATTCATACCTGATATGCATCGTAATATGTGATCCACGCATTTATATCTGATATGTATCTTCATATTCCGTACAAACATTCACATCTCTTCTACATCTGTGAATATATGTATGAGATATTTCATATTCCATAGAAATATTCATACACATACGCACGCATGTATACCTCACATACACATTCATATTTCAAACATCCGTATTTGATATACATCTTAATATCTCATGCAAACATTCATACTTATATAAGATTGTATACCCATACATATTCAGCCATATCTCACACACGCATTCATTTTGTACATATACAGATATACCTCACATACACCTGCATACGTCATACAAGCATTCCTACCTCACATACTCCTTCATGTATGTAGAACGTACAGTCATTCAAACATCCATGCCTGATATACATCTTATTATGTCATATACATATTCACACCTTATACATATCTCATACAATCTTTTATACCGTATATGCTTCTTTATATACTATACACATTGATTTTCATATTTCATAGACGCTTTCAAATCTCAAACATATAATCATATCTGACCCTTAGCACATCTTAATATATCATACTCATATTTGGTTTTTTTGTATGTCTATATAAGCTCCAAGTCTTAAATTTACTCATGATTGCATATTGGATATACCGATACACTTAATTAGATGTGATTTGTATACAAGTCAGGAATGCCAAATGGAACACAAAAACAAAAATTATTTGTTAGAAAAATATGGACTGCTTTTATAAGTGAATAAAAATTCAGAACTGTATAAGTTATGTCTCCTGCAAAAAGCTTTTTACTATGGAAAATAAATTTTTATAGTGAGTTTTTTAGATCAGTAAAATTCTGATAACCCTGTAATAACATCACACAAAACTCATAATAAAAACCTAAAGCACGCATTTTACAAGTGTTTGTCACGAGATATAGCGGAATGGTTTGCTTAGCGCTAGCGGAGGAAAACTTCCTCAAAATTGAGCGCCGCGTATAAGGATTTGCAATAACGTTCGCAATTAACCACTTCGCATTCATATGTGTGATTGCGCAAAGTCTTACGTGTTGGCCTTCAGCATTTCCATAGCCTCAGATCCACCCACTACCTTTAGAATGAACCTGTAACATATGACCCAGATTTTGCAACTTCTGCCTGACATTATATCAAACAACCCGCGCAGAATTTAAATTTTTCCATTATTAGATCTGATACGCTAAGTCTTTGTTTTAATCTTATTTTAAATAATTTAAAATATAATAAATATTCCTTATTATTATAACAATTTTAATTTTTGTCGGGATGGCTGTTTTTTTGGTTAGATAACTTGGAAATGTTTAATCACATCTAGCTGTTTTCCTTTTTCTATTTTCATTAATCAAAATGTTTTGGGGGAACGATTCCGCTTTATTTTGTTTCCGTTCTTTTTGGAATAAATTGATAGTGCTGAGCAAACTAAAATTTCCCGGAACAAATGAATTTGGAACTAAATTAAACGACGAAAACCTATTTCTACCCTTAGTCTTGCTTGATGGTCTTATAAATTGCTCCCCATTGCTTTTTTGATGCGCGTTGATGCATTTCAAGAGGGATTGCTTTCAATTCACTTTCTATCAATTCCCTTGGCTCTGCCATAGTGTTAATCGACAATTTTCCCCGCTCGTTTAGAGGATTATAATAAATTTCTGATCATAACCCTATATTAAATTCTGCGCGTGTGGAATTGTTTAAGACTGTTAAGGAAGTTTCCATGTGTATGTTGAATTTTTCATTTCATTTTCCTCCTCAATAGAGTTAAAAGTTCTGTTTTTTAAGATGCTTTATAATTAGTCTTTTATTTTAGAGAAGTAACGCAAATAATTATACAAAGTCAAATACAGGGTGTACCGAAATATGTGTTTATAAATTCGTAATTTTGGTTAACTGCAAAAAAATAAAACTGATATTCTTTGATAAATGTTGTTCTTGAAAATAATATATTTTGGGCATTGTTTTCAAATAATTCACTTAAAACGAACTCGTGTACAGCAAGATTACGGATATAACAAAATCTTTCGACAAAAATGTTTGGATTTGCATTGTTTACTGGTTTGTATTAACGAGCAAAATTTTAAATAGTTTAGTAATTTGTAGTATGTGTAAATTACCACTAAACAAATTGTACTAAGCAACATCTGTTAAGGATTATAATTCACATAAGCATTTTTTTAGGATGTATGTCGGTTTTTAGTGGTTGATTCTGCACACGAAAGGTTTTACCATTTAAATATTTCCTAAATATATGACATTTTTATTCTAGTATATGGTTTTATATGTAATAGCAAAGATTTAAGAATTAAAGCACAAAAACAATTAACCATCTATGTAACTTATCTGTGTAGCTATTTGCTTTTTTTAGTAGATGGTGGTTATTGTAAAACTTTTAACGTTTTTTTGACAGTAAATATTTATTTTTTTGACAATAAAAATGCTCTTTAAATTTTAGTACTGTAATAATTCATATATCTTGGATATTACGTTTAACGGATATAACGTGCATATTTTAACTGCACTTCCAAAGGTTCCGCTATAACCAACTTGGACTTTAGAGGAGTTCGTTTAGGATATATGGCGAAAAAGGTTGGTAGTATCCTCGCGTACTAAGGGGAACCAAGGCTCTACAGTCGCGCGCACTCACACATACACCATATACCAGGCAGGTCCAACATGGGTATGGTGGGCCCAGTTTAGCCTTACCTCAAACCACATCCACACTGCGTAAGCGCTACAAACGAGGATCACGATGATAATGATGATATTACAAAATGTCCATTCTAATCAGAACTACACAATGATATAACAGACATTCCGAGATCATCCGTTTCTGTGTAATATTATCTGCGCCTTGGTGGTTATGTATAGTATTAGAGAAGTAGAGCAAGAGACTAAGGACTAGCGACCTTGCGGGCCAAGCAACGCAACTGCCGCCATGTATTGTTCTTGCAGAAATGGACAACAATGACGTGCTATTGTAACTTCCTGTTTAATCTATTACCCAAATGAAAACTTCTCGCTTGCTCGTGAAGTTTCAAGTTTGAACGATCCCAGAGATAAGTGTTCATCACGTAACATACCAACTTGTATATTTATGTCCTGTAGATGAACTGAATTCCAATTCTAGATTTTGTTTATAGAAATTTTGGGTTGGATGAAGTTGATTATATGTAAATTCCTAGTTTGAATACAAAAGAAGGTGTATACGACGTAACGGGTGCGATTTCAAGGCGAAAATGAGACAGCTTCATTAAGAGCTTCATACTGTTTAGTTTGTAATTAGTGTAATACAATCTCTAGAATCTACTTGAGTTCACCTCTGAGTGTGCTAGAGCAGCAGAATGTCAATAGATTTAGGTACTGTTGGGGACGCGAATTTGAATTAGCTCTGATAAGTTTGAAGGTTTCGGTTGGGCTAGTAATTACGAATTTTTTGTGCGAGGTAACCATCGTCTTTTAGGGACTTGATTAGGAAGTTAAGTCGGCGTCTTTGGCGCTGGATAAGCTGGGGTTAATTCGAGGAGATCTGGTTATTGTTCCTCTAAATTTGATCGCCGGATACCTGTTCTAGTGAAACTACTAAAAGGAAACCGGTTTCGAAACAATTTGTTATCATTTTGGGAGTACGAGTCTTCTAATCGGAATTCCATAATTTATGTGATTCAAAAGGCGAATCAACTACTTATCTTAATTGCGAAATTAAAAACGACCGAAAAAATGTATTCGTCCGTCTGCGAGAGCGAATACGTTAGATAAGATTTTGGTTGACGTAGAAGATTTTTTGTGTGAACATTCGGGATCCAAGGTGCACTGTCCTAATGTAACACGGGCCCTGTGGCGGAACCCGAGGAAACCCTTGCCAAGTTGTCGCGGGAAAATCAATAGAGACCCGTGCGGAGGCCGATTGTAAGCGAGAGCTCGAGCTGCTAACGCTTACCTGTTCTTTTCTGCAACGCATTGCGGTTTTGTGCACTTGCATAACTTTGGGAGACTTCTTCGGGGGTATAATGGAAGAAAGCCGCATTATATTTCCTCGCACAATGCCGCCCCGATCATTTCAGATTAAATTCTGCCTTAAACAATATATCCCAAGAATTAGAATCTCAGAAATTTTCATCCTTATTCAGCTTCACAATTTTCCGGCCAAGCAGACCCCTAACTAGAATTTTCCGTTTACCTATCGGAAGAATGTGTTCAGAATCAGATACGGGAACGGTTAACGCATTTTGGCCATGAATAAGCGCGCACGCACGCACGTGTGTATGAATGTATGTGTCAGTGTGTGCCTGTTTGCCCTGTTCGCGTGTTTACATTTCACGTGATATCTCAAGAAAATTTTATAACCAAAATTTGTTATATCATAGGCGCCGATTACATAAGGCCTTCTTATTCTAAATTGAGAAAAAATTTCATGCGGAAACTACACTTTGAAATCATTTTTCCTGTGAAATCTCATAAATCTTACCCGTGTAGGTCAACT
Organism: Limonius californicus; assembly: GCA_014611495.1. NCBI lineage: Eukaryota > Metazoa > Arthropoda > Insecta > Coleoptera > Elateridae > Limonius > Limonius californicus. Next base: position 477 of record JABXWE010020699.1, on the reverse strand, counting down.
CAAAATAGAATATTAGTAATCTACTAACAATAGACTGCTGATCTTGTTAGTTTCTTTTTTGTGAAAGTTGTTTTGAAATTGTGGCTTTAACACATTCACCCGAGCTATTTAAGAACATTTAATCATCATCATCATCATATTTTTTTGGTAAATTTTATAAATACATTTTTAGGTCATATCTAATCCCAATATTTTAAGTTTAGTAAAATATGTAAACTATCCGAAATTACATAAAAATAATGACAAATCTATTTGTGGCTCATATCAAATCCACCAATAGTTGAACTTTCACACCATTAATTTTAATTAAATTCATGAATATCTAAAACTATGTAGAGATATGTAAAAATATTAAGAACTTTGAAGATATAGGTTATCTAATTATGACCATTTTCACCTCTGAAAACGCGCAATTTTTAGTTTATATAAATATGTGTTTTCTGCAATTTATTTAAAAGATTATATATATATATATAT
>JABXWE010020696.1:0-14560 GCA_014611495.1 Limonius californicus | reverse complement strand
TTAGAAATTCAATTAAACACAAATATTTTCTCATAAACAACCTAAATCAGCAAACAAACCTAACAAAAACCTTCCTAGGTACAATCTTCAACTAAATTGGCCTACACAAAACATGTTGTAGTCAAATTATATACATTTAATTTTAATACTTAAGTTTAATACAATTATAGAATTACAGGGCTCCGAAACATCTCAAAGAGATCCCCAACGTCGGCCAAAACAAGTAACAAATCATCCCACAGGATTATAAATCGTCAAACACAATCAAATCATACATGGCGTAACAGAATTCCTAAATTGCAGCATCGTAAACAGTATCGGAGACATATTTTACCACAAACAGGTTTATAAAGACTTTTTAAACTATAATATTTCATTAATTAATATTAATTAGGACATAAATAATCTACCTAAACTACATTTCAGGTGAACATAAGGAGATTAACATAATAAATATCCTTTTTACATACACTCAAGACCTTCCGATGACATTCTTTGTTTAGTTTAATGAATTATAAAGACATTTAACATATTTTTAACAATAATTAGATTAATTTAACATAAATATCATGGCAATATATATCGTTGACAACTATTGAACCAGATTGGAACGAAGCATTTTTGTTTCGAAAAGGAAAGCGATTGCAATATAAAACCAAACGTTGAAAAAGAAATAAGTTGCAGTGAAGAATTTATCACATGAGGCCGCGTACAGGCAGACTAAATCCTCATAAACGTTATTCCACCAAAACTTATACTTAAACGGTAGTTTAGAGTGCATATTGTCGAATGAAATCAAACTAGAGGAATCAAAGGTGATATTGAAAGCTAAGAAGTTGGTTGGCCCTTCAGGCATTTTGGCGTGCTCTTACAAATATTTTTAGAACTAGCAATAAACCCTACAGAGATTGTAGAATGCGGAAAGTTGCAAAGTAACATGATTATATCAAGCAAGTTCGTGTAATATAAAAAATTGAAGCCCGTTGGGATCCTGTATTCAACTAACAAAATTCTGAAAAGTAAGTCTCGTGTACAACGAGCTGCAGCTTCGGTTAATGGTGTACATGAAGAAAAAGCAGACGGATAACAGTTCGTCAAGTTACTCAATATTTATAAATTAGCAGTGGAAGTATTGACGACATCTTGAAAAACAGTATTGTAAGGTGAGTGCCAGATGAATTCGCGCTTGTTGAGTAAAGAACACAAATTAAATTGTTTGCAAATCGCTTCTTCTTTATTGCAGCGATCTCAGAGAGAAAGAGATGAATTTTTGGACTAAATTTTGACAACTGATTAAACCTGAGTACATTATTTTACTACGGAGTCAAAGCATGTAAACATTCAATGATGTCACACCACATCTCTGAAACTAAAGAAAGCAAAAACTGTGTTGTAGAGTGATTTCCTTACACAGCGTCATACAAGAAATTATTATACGACACTTACGCGATCAGGAACACATGGAAGAGAAGACACATTTCTGCAAGACAATGCACGCCCGCATGACGCTGCAAGAACAACTGAAACCATAAAAAATCTTCAGTGGCACCTTCTCCCGCTGGTAGCCTACAGTCCTGATCTTGCTCCCTCCGATTTTTATTTATTTTCCCCACTAAAAGAATTTTTCGCCAGGAACAGATATCAATCAAATAAATACGTTATCGAAACTGTTCAAAGCTTCTTCCAAAAAGGTATTAGAAAGCTTAAATTTCAAAATATGTGCTAATTCTATCATAAAGAAGCTTCCAAAGAAGGTGCCTCGCCAGTTTCAACTTAAGAAATTTATTTAAAGAAGACTTATCAGGTAGTATTAAGCGCAGGGACCGCGGTGGTCGAGTGCGAGAACGCATTGGCCACTCGAGGTCACAGTAAATGCAGTTGCTCCGTTGGGGCGATCGAATCCCGACTGGGGCGACCGCATTTGCTTAGTTAAGTTTAGGGTGCATGTTGCATGAATGTTTAGTATGTAAGGGACGCCCGCACCCCCCTGAAGTAATGCGAAAGCGGTTCCGGGGGGGGAACGGTAGTATGAATGAATGAGGAAAAAAAAGGTAGTATTAAGCTGCACCTAATATGAATAAAACGATGACTATATTTACTTACAAAGAGTAAATAGTATAAGAAGCAGAATATTCTGCCGTTAACGTTCATTGGAAATGGAAATTACTTAAACTAGAATTGTTCATGACACTCTTATCTACACTGCGACATGTATTAAAATATAGCAATATGCCATTCTTATTCTTTTTAAATACAAATCTATTAGATTTTCTATTAGTCGTTATTGTTGAAAAATGGATAAACCATGCCATGGTTTTAGTTGCTACAGAGAGTAAAAAAACTGGACTGTTCTCTTTCCGCTGAGCCAATCTAACAGGATGCGATATTTTGAAACAAATTTTGCTTGAAATTTTAACGTTGCAGTTTACTAGTTTAATTATAGTGAAAGTTGTCAAATATACTTGAAGATTCTTAAAATACATAATTTTAAAGTAATCCATTCCCCAAGAAAACATGGAATTGAATAATTTATTACAATTTCACGCATGGCTTACGCCGTAAAGAATGTTTTAAGGAAATCAATCGAATGTTTGGTGACAAGTCGTGTTCCTTAGCTACCGTAAAGCGGCGGTACAATAAATTTTAACGTGGCCGGTTTTCTTTAAATGACAAATTTCGAACTCCTAAGTCAAAAACGGCAGTTACCAAAAAGAATATTGGTCTTGTACGAAACGTGATTGAAGAGGACCGGCATGTTACTACCAGGAATATTCAAGCAACTTTAAAAATTGGTGTGATAGCAATTGCCACCATTTTACACAAACATTTGATGGTACGTAAGCTTTGTGCCCGTTGGATTTCCTACAATTTGATTCCAGTTCAGAAAGAAAACCTTGTGGCATGGTACAGATCTACACTGGATCGCTTTGACAATGGATCTTCTCATTTGGTGTACAACATCATTACAGGTGATGAAACGTAGGTATATTGCTATGATCCCGAAAGAAAGCAACAGTCGGCAGTTTGGATCTTTGAGAACGAATCGGTTCCAACAAAAGTTGTTCGTGAAGAAAGCCGAAACAAACAGATGGTCGCCACATTTTTTGGAATTCCTGGATGTTTCCACTGTAGAACTGAAGGATCGTCGTACTGTTACTGCTGAATGGCACGGTACAGTTTGTTTGCCTCAAGTTCTCCAAAATGTTTGCGAAAAACGTCCAAGAGGAAGGATCATCTTGTATCAAGATAACGCTCGGGCGCCACTGGTGCTCGAACGACTGAGTATTTAAATGGCCAAAACATTGAAATAATGGGTCCTTCGCCGTATAGTCCAGACCTAGCACCTAATGATTTCTTTTTATTTCCGCGTGTAAAGAATAAGTTGCCGGGTTTACGTTTTACATCGGCCGAAAAAGCGATTGACGCATTTAAAAATGAAATTAACAACCTAGAGCGGGAATATTGGAAAAAATGTTTTAAAGATTGGTTTTCACGGAAGCAAAAATACATTGACTGTGGAGAGGAATATTTTGAAAATTTATAAAAAATGTGTTTTATTAATAAATTGTGTAATAATATAGTAAGGTCAGCAGGAAGAGAACAGTCCTCGTATTACCAGTAATAGTTATTCGCTCGAAATAAACCGTCTTAAAATAACAGAAAACATAGGTATTGTGATTTATTTTGTACATTATGTAGATTCTGTTGTAACTGCTAAATTGACATTTTTAAACTAAACTGAACTAAAAAGGTGATATTGTCACCCCTATATATTCTCTGAAAGCATATTAAAAATACGGTAGACGACGAACGTAAACTTATATTTTGTTACGGAGCAAACGAGCTTTCGCGTCGACCCGCAACAGGACAGATGGAAAAAGGCCTACGGCTTAGCTCAGAGGAGTAGGGGTGGTTCACGGAAATCGCTTATGGGAGGGAAATCTTCCTAGTTGTGTACAGGGTAGGTCAAAATTAATGGGCGCCACCTTCCCGATTACAGCTGATTGCAGGTTCTCGTGGAAGGCCTAGAAGCCAGCAGCTTACGGGAATCGGACTCACCTTTATTGTGCCCCCTCCTGTATGTGAAGTTTGCAAAATTCATGCACACAATAAAGTAAAAATACACAAAAATAAAAGATGTGGTAAATTTCAAGACAAATATAATTCTATTTGAAATAGGTGACACAATACAAAAACAAAGACTACATCGACAACGATAATATTTACAGTTTAAGACAAGATTTTGTTGGAACTTTCGAACCGAGGCTCACCGCCACTGGCTTACGATATTTACATTACTAGAACACATCTACACAGCCAGTGGCGTCGGAGTTTACAATTTGATACAATTTATGATTACACTTTACAGTTAACCGAAAGAAGAAAGGACAACTGGCGACTGAAGGTCGCTGTACGTCGCACTTAAAAAAAGGTTCAGCACTTAAAAGATGAAAATGAAACTCGGAAAAAGTTTTCCCAACACCGAAAACAATTTCTCCTACCTTAGTGTTGTTCGGTAGGAAGTAGAGAGAGAGGCAGGCACAATTTTGGGGTGTTCATAAGATGAAGGAAAAATCCGCAGGCACGCCCCTGAAGACTGGATCGAATGGACTCAACGTTAAGAGCCAAGACTTCAATGCGTTTACCGCAACAGCCGCACAACCATATTAATCCGCCAAAGGCGATCGGCAAATTCGTAATGAATTGCCCTTCCCATGGTTAAAATTCCAGCGTGTTTCTTTAAATGCGACACTTGCCGATGGTTCTGTTCACCCCACGGTGAAAACAGCGTTACGAAAATCACGCGATCGACACCCATCGAAAGCCCAAGCCGCCACTGCAGTACTTGATTACGGCGCTTATCGCAAGCAACCGGGCCGAAGAAGATGTTAAATTCGACTGAAAAGAAAACTCAATGCCAATATGCATCGGCCAAAAATGTTTCACCACATTACGATATATGTTGCAAGGATTCTAGAATAATTTAACACATAGGACTCCCAAGGGCAAGAAATTTTCAGGTCAAGTGCGTAGACAAAATATTAATCGACAATTCTCCATGATAACAAAAAGAAAGGTCGACACCAAATTGTATTTGGGAAATAATAATATAGTAATTGGCTTAAGAGTGACAATTAAAATGAAACTTTAATTCACAACAATCAAACAAACATAACAGTTTTACAAAATCTTGTTTGGCAACAGTTGAACAAAAATATTTAAATAAGTTACTATGTAATTTGAATAAGACTTTCCTGACAAACTCTTCGTTGAAACTTTTTTTTCTCTATCATTATTAACTGTAAACATCGGTATGTCCATAGAGTTGTTGGATTTACATGTACACTAAGATTTAGCATCGCGAGTATATCTGGTTCTGCGCTATTAAAAATTTATATTAGCGCGATAAGGATAATTTAGTTAGGTTTTAAACGTGTTTCGTTTCACAATAAAATAAATAAATATTAGATGTTATGTAATGCTCCTAAATTAGCCAAATACTAAAATGTACATTCGGCTAAATGGTTTCCGTGACGATTTAAACCAACTTGTGTCTAATTCAGCGGAGTAACAAGACCTGCCTGGTCTAGCTCTGAGCGGCTTTGTACTATATTTGCCTGACGTTTTTCAATTTTTAAACAACCCTAAGAGTTAAAGGGACCGCCGCTTTAGTTGTGGTCGTAGCATCATTTATGAATGAACGTATAAAGCAAAAGGTGATTTTAACTGGCCTCCCTTGAAAGTTTTCGTATTTTATTTCCGAGGCAATTGTTTATTGTGGAGGTAATTAAGGGTGGCACGAATAGAAAGTAGAAAATAAATAAAACATAGAGTTTAACTTTCACATCACATTCGTTCTGGAAAAGGTTGGAAAATAATTATCCTAAAACGTTATCGACCGCTCACTGATAACAACTGTACACATAAATAATTCCTGATCAATATTATTTCGTTCGTTTCTAACTGCCATCAAAAGACACTTTAATTCTGCCCCACGAACACGAAATTATCAATAAAACCTACGGCACATAATGTGATTAGGTACTTAATTTTATTAAAACGTAAAGAAATGTCGTGGCAGTGCTGACGTGAATTATCTGACGGTTCTTCGTGATCGCATTCGGCGTTATCGAATACTGTTACGTATCTATATTAAAATTAACGATTTCTTTGATTTATTCGATTTCGTTACTAGAGGGCTTTAAGTGTTACTCGTTTCGAGTAGCGTCGCGAGTGCCTCCTTTAAACGCTGACGCTCCGTCACAGTAAATATCAGCAAAAAGTTTCATCATAGCAGGCGTACCATAAAAATAGATTCCTCGCTGGTTTTGATTGACTTTTCCAAATAGAACGAGCAAGTAGTTTCTGAATTGCGTTCGAGCACGACATTGTTTCTGGATACTTTGTCTAATGAACGCCGAAACGTAAAATGCGTGAAATATTTGCTAAATGTTTGAGTGCATGTGTGGAGGTATCTACCAGTTGAACTAAAGTGAAGACGAATGAGACCAATTCGGTCTCAAATTGTTATGCAGTCCCCCCGTGTAATCATAATGCCCATAATAAAAGTAACGAATTTCGAGGTAACGGTAGCTCATCATCGATATAGCCCGAGTCATAATAGTCGCAGGAAAATTCTACGGAAGCGCCATAACAATATTTCGCGGCGACAGAAGCTCCCATGAGTATGCAAATAAAAATACACAAATATCCCAAAGAAGCAGATCACTTAATTCTAAATCCATTACAAGGATATTATTCGGGTGGAGGCGGCAGGCCGTGTACTTTTTTACAGCCTGGCGCAAACCTTCGATGCGCGGCCGGCGGCAGGACGGATCAACCATTAAAGTTAATTGAATTTCCTTGGCGTCTGCATGCGGGATGTTGAACCACCAAATTGACTTGGAAATGGCCGCGAAGGAGAGGATGTATTGCGGAATATTTGAATGGTTGAGTACCTTGGAAGTTGGGTATGAATGCTCCAACGACCGTTTCTCCCGCGACTCGAGATTAAACACTTCTTACAAACGTTTCACGTATTCATGGAATTTTTACAATTATAATTCTTCACGTGTCGTTGGCGTCTCATTTACTTTTACTCTCCTTACCTTAAAGTATATTTTAAACAGCGCGTTTCTGTACCTATAACGTCTGGCTTTGCGTGCTACACTTGAAATTGTCAACACATACATACACTAAAACAATGCCGTTGTTCCCGCTTAAAATATGTTCACGTAATTTTTAAACATACCGTAGCATATAACAGAAGCATCCCTAAAGTGCACTTTGGGATAATGTAAGGGTTACTTGAAAACTAACCCTTGGAAAATTTCACACGAAACACCTTACGAAAAAATGAGCGAACCATATCCCACCTTGCGAAACGCCTGCATATTTACAACGGTATATGTTTATCAAAATTCTAAATTTATAAAAACTTAGTACCCAAATTCTATTATTTCTATTCTATTAGTTTTTGTCCTCTTGGGTACAAAAAACCTAAGAGTACAAAAACTAATAGAATTCTGTCGCGAAAAAGTACTAGTCATTGCAAACACATTATTTAAACATCCAAAAAGAAGAAGATGTACATGGACACAGCCCAGATATGTAGCAAGATTCCAGATAGACTACATATTAGTAAAAAGAAAACATAAAAACCAAATTAGACAAGGTAAAACCTATCCAGGAGCAGATGTCGGTACGGATCACAGCTTATTAAATATGAAATATAATCTCAAATACAAAAGAAAATTCAAACAAAAACTAAAAATAAAAAAAATGGGATACAGAAAAACTAAAAGAGGAAGATACACTGAAAATGTTTCAACAAGGGACAGAAGAAAAATTGGAAAAAATCAAAGAAAAATCAATTAATAAAAAATGGGAGAATATAAAAGCAACCATTGCGGAACCAGCCGAAGAAACAATAGGCTATACCCAAAGGAATCCACAAATCCTTGGATAAATGACAACATCATAAATTTAATAGAAGAAAGGAGGAAACATAAACGTGACAAAAACAAAGAAGAATATAATAGAATTAGAAACCTAGACAATAGAGAAATAAGAAAAGCTAAAGAAAAATGGTTCGAAGAGTACGCCGAAGAGATTGAAAACAATTTCAATAGAGGAAACATGGAGAAAGCGTATAGTTTTATAAGAAAGCAATTTACAAAATATTAAAATAGAAATCAGGGAATTAAAACAAAAGAAGGCAAATACCTTATCGAAAGTAATGAAATTGCTGACTATTGGAAACAATATATCGAAGAACTATACAACGCAACTGACGAAACAATTAAAATAGAAAGTGAAGAAAACGTAGACATAGATCAAATAGGTCCACCTATAACAAAAAAAGACTTTAATAAAGCACTAAAAGAACTAAAAACAGGTAAAGCCTATGGCGTAGATAAGATACCAGGTGAGTTACCCCAGGCGCCTTACGAAAAAGAAAGAGATTATATTTACTCGCTAGCCAAGGACATATATGACACAGGAACTGTACCTACAGATTTTAAAAAGAGCATAATGGTTATGATGCCAAAGAAAAACAAAGCAACTAACTGCGAAAAATATAGAATCCTTAGTTTACTGACACATGCCTCAAAAATCCTAACTAGAATAATAAATAACAGAATTTATAATAAAATAGACGCGAATCTACAGGAAGACCAGTTTGGGTTCAGACAAAATATAGGAACTCGTGAAGCGATATTTTGTATATGGAATTTAATTGAAATGAGCTTAAAAGTAAATAAAAATGTGTATATAGCATTCGTAGACATCAAAAAGGCTTTCGATAACGTAAACTGAATACATGGATGGAGTACTAAGAAAGTATTCGATGTAGATTAACAAAAACAAAACGAAAGTAATGATATATATGCTCCAGAGCATCAGACGCAGAAGAAATAATAATAAAAATTCAAGACGTCACTCTCAAACAAACAACATCTTATAAGTATCTCGAAAGTAATATCAACGGGGATGGAAGAAATGCTGAAGAGATTAAAAACAGAATAAGACAAACTAAGGTCGCTTTTAACAACAAAAATCACTACTGACATCCCAAAATATAAATGTAACAACCAGGAAAATATTAATTAAAACATGTATTTGGAGTACCGTATTATATGGATCAGAAGCATGGACGTTAGGAAAAAGAGAAGAACGCCTATTGGAAGCCTTCGGAGATGTGGATATGGAGAAAAGTGATGAAGATGAAATAGACGGATAGAATTACGAATAACCACGTACTAGAACTGGTAAAAGAAAAGAGACTGCTGCTAGAAACTCTAAAACAAAGAAGACATAAATGGATAGGATACATGTATAGGAACAATCTATATAATAGTACACAAGATAGAAGGTTTCGTGATAGGAGAAAAAGTCAGAGGAAAGCCACGTCTAGAATTCATGGAGCAAGTCATGAAATACGCAGATGCGAGAAATTACGTAGACTTAAAAGAAATGACTTGCGATCGTCAGAAATAGAAAGCTGCCAATCAATCCAGGGATTGAAGCTGAGAGAGAGAGAGAGAGAGAGAGAGTATCCGTATATAATGCTATACGAGGATTGTTCGATAACTACGTGGCCTAACACAGAGATGGCGCGAATTCAGAGGAATCTTCTTTACCATTCTGTAGAACTATCCTTTATTAGATTAAATATGACAGTACAGAGCGATCTGTCAATTAATCTGTTTCTGACTGTACGCCAAAGTGAACGTCTCGTGTGATTTTGTAAACAATGGAAAAAACTGAGTTGAGAGCAGTGATAAAGTACTTTCATTTGAAAGGCTTAACACCAACCGAAATCAAAGCAGAGCTGGATTCAACACTATTGGAATCCGCTCCTTCGTTTTTAATGGTTAAAAACTGGGTTGCCGAATTTAAGCGTGGTCGTGTGAGCACAAATAATGAACCCCGTAGTGGACGTCCAAAAACTGCTACTGCCCCGGATATGATTGAAAAGTCCACCGTATCGTATTGGATGGCCGTCGGATAAAAGTGCGCGAGATAGAAGACATAGTGGGTATCTCAAATGACAGTGTGCACAGAATTTTAACTGAAGAATTGGAAATGAAAAAATACTCGGCGCATTGGGTGCCGCGGTTGCTCACACCGAAGCAAAAACTGAATCGTTTGAGCGTTTCTCGCGACCTTTTGGCACATTTTCGTCACAATCCGAAAGATTTTTTGCGCCATTTCATAACCGTCGATGAAACTGGGTCCACCATTATACTCTCGAAACCAAAGAACAGTCCAAACAATGGACACACAAAGGTTCTCCGTCACCAAAGAAGGCAAAAACGGTTTTGTCAGCTGGAAAGGTTATGGCAACCGTATTTTGGGATTGTCATGGAAATATCTTGGTCGACTACTTAGAAAAGGGGAAAACAATAAATGGCGAGTATTATGCCAATTTGTTGCAACAACTTAGCGACAAAATCAAAAAGAAACGGCCTCATTTGGTAAAGAAGAAAGTGCTTTTCCATCAAGATAACGCATCTGCACACAAGTCTGCTATTGGAATGGCCAAAATTCATGAATTGGGATTTGAATTAGTGCCCCATTCACCCTGTTCCCCAGATTTGGCTCCCAGCGATTATCATCTGTTTCCAAACCTGAAAAAAATGCTCGGCGGTAAGAGATTTTCGTCTAATTCCGAGGTAATCGCTGCTGAAAATAGCTATTTCGAGGACATGGATTCATCGACCTACAATGAAGGCATTGCTAATTTGGAATATCGTTGGAATAAGTGTGTTGAGCGAGCAGGAGGCTATATTGAAAAATAAAATTTTTTTTGTCAAAAAAAACTTGCGTTTTGTTTATTAGGCCACGTAGTTATCGAACCATCCTCGTATATAAAATTGATGTCAAATGGATTACTAGTTTTGAGTAACACTGGAACTTCCAGAAAATAGTGCCGGCCTTAATTTTGAAGATAGATAGTTCAGGAACACTTACTGGATTTGTATTAAAACTACCCACGATATTGCACTTTGGAAAAGCTCTATTTTCAAATTTTAAATAAATTGGAGCAACCGTATTGGACGTATAGACCCGTCTATATTTTCTAAAAACCACTTTTAGATTTTTAGAAGTCTCGAATTAATATTTTCTTTAAAATCTTAAATTAACCTAAAACTGCTATTTTGACCGTTATAAGGAAAGGCTAGAAATTCGACATTTTAATGATTTTTAAGACTAACTTCAATTTCATGTAGCATTTCAAATAACCAATTCCTAATTGTGTGATAATTTTCGGATTCTAAGCGAGAACCACAAGCAACGTATAATTTAAGCAACGTATAAATGATTCACCTCAGTTTAATAGTGCAACATCTCACAACAGCCTTTTAAAACACTTAATCGGGCATCTCGTGGGCTTCGTTGGTATTTATATTCTCAGAGGGACCAAAACATGGTGTTCCTGATATTTAAGACTTACTTTTTATCACGGTTTGTAAATTTTAGATCTGCATTTTATATTATCTGCATGAAATTATCTTAACTACTTATATTTTTTCTAGGATTTTTTGCCTATCAGCTTTCTCTATAAAATCTTCATCAATAACTTTTCTTGGTTTACTCGAAATACAAAAAAAAAACACATTTTCCTGAACATTTCAGAATAATTTAAGAGTAAGTAAATTGTCGAAATTTATTTTTGTGTTTTCTAGGAACTTTTGTGGAACAAAAGGCTTTATTTTATATTCCTTTCTGCAAGTTTATAATTGTAGATATTGAATGCTGTCAAACGAATACCATCGAGGATAATAATTACGCTGTGACCGTTAATTAAAGCCTACAAATTCTGACAAGATTAAGCGGCTCTCTCTAGCGGTAAAGTGGTGCAACGTGCACAGGAACTTTGTCGGTCCAACACGCTGCGAATTTAAATTATGGGACCTGCAACGGGTATCCAACTTGCAGTTTTTCATCGGTTTGTATAAATTCCAACTGAAAAAAGCTCACGCCCGGAATTTTATGTTTTCGTGAATTGCGGAATATAAAGACTAATAAACGGAAATAGACGTAAAAATTCGAACGGTTCATCCGGGTGTGCTTTTAAGCAGAGTGATAATTTGTTCTAGTTTTATTGTTTTTGCGTTAGTAGGAAAACATTTGGTTTATTTGGCACGTTATAATGAGCGAGTGCAGTCATGCGAGCGGTTTAATTACATGCGCGCTGTAATTAATTTGCAATGGTCGTGTTACAAATTGTACCCGTGTATTTATTAGGGGGTACAATTTACGAGTAGGGCTTGCTGTTGTTTTAGAAACATTCTTTAAGTAAAATTAATTATTAAACGTTTAAATCGGCGTAAAAAGGCCATTTTAAAATAAGTTAAACGAATCGTACGAAACTTGAATTTTTTTATGCGGCAAGATAAAAAGTGATATGGAAAGTTAATGAAGTAGGAAAATTGCTTTTCTCGCGAAAACCTGTTAATTTTCATGCAAATATGTAATTTAGCGCATAATAGCGAAGTTTCAAATTATGCAAACGCTAAATAAACAGTAAATTAAGAAGTAGTCCAAGAAAGTTTGAAAAAACATTTAAAAATGCTAATTTAAATTGACATTGGGAAATGAGCTGCGCTAATGCGAGGCAACGGAAGATTGATACGAAGTTTTACCAACTTTAGAATAACAAAATCCCCTTACAAATTGAATACGCCTTACTACTCTGCCAGTTTAGTTCGGAACAATAATATTTACTTTTTAAATTTATAGAGCTGTTTTCCACATGAATAATTTAACTACATCAATCAAAATTTTAAGAAAGACTTCCGCTCGGAAAAGTCGTTTGCGCCTTCATATAAAACATACTATATTTAAAATCGTATGACTTTATTGTACTTTTAATTTAAATATACTATAAAATTATTCCTTTCGTAATGCAGAAAATATGGAACGATAACAATTTTTACATTATTGTTATCGTAGTCTTTCAGGATATGTTTGGTGATGAACAAAGGTAAAGCAGTAATTTTTGCATTTTCAGCCAAGAATGAAACCGCAAAGAGGAAATTAGTGTCCGCGGAGTATTGATTTCGTTTGCGGAATTATATTACTCTATTAGAGTTGCGTAAGTCGAGGTTTGTTTGTATTTCTACTCCTTCATTAATCTGACGCTTCCCCTTTTGCCCGCTTGCTGATAATATGAGCTCCGAATGAGCTCAAAATAGCAACGTAAATTTCGTTGTTTGGCGCTGAAGAAGCCTGGCAGCTATAAATCATTAGCGAGGGAGAAATGGGTTGCAATCGGCGCCCATTTATTACCCAGACCTAGATGTCACTAAAGAATCAATTAGGTATCGGTAATCAGCAATGATGATCGGATAAACCGAACGGATCATTTCGCTGGCGGCTCCCATATATCAGAGATCTGTGCAACAGGTACCTTCGACCCTTCGCGTTTCCCTTCTGCCTATCCAGCTATTCCATGTTAGTATTCAGAATAGGTATTCCAGAAACTGCTGCTCCAAACTCCATTGTTATGTCCTTCTAACCATTGACCTTCTGCGAATGGACACTGTATGCAAATCGCAGCCATTTTTACAGTCGCGGACGGCGCGATTGTGTCCCTGAAACAGATCATGCACCTACCTACCCTTTCTTCCATCAACAAACGCGCGGGATTTTATTTTCTCGGTTTATTTGCATACAAAAGACAGGCAGCATATAAACTGTGACATATGTAACGGAAACAGAATAAAGGCAAAAACTGAGAAAGTGGAACACTTATTATTACAGAATCTCGTACGGTGGAGCATCTGTTTTCAAGATAAATCGAATTGTTGCGGTTTTCTTGATCAACTCAAGGAAACTTCTTAGTAACGAATCTAACCTTTTAGGCGATTCTTCCGGTACATCTTTTATATCAAATATTCTGAACACCAAAGGTGTGTAGTAACTAGTAACATACACATTGTGGATACTATGCGATTTCACTTTAAGTGGTTATTTCCGTAGTATGGAATTCGATGTTTTAGCAGTATTTAATTCATTCAGGCGTTTCTACTAATTATTTTATTACAGTAGAATTTACTTTAACCGTTACATTTACAAAGATATGGTAAAGCGAGTATTTGACTGATATTTTGACACACCGGAAATACGTCAACAATATCTCAATAGGAGTCTTAATCATATTTGTATTAAGTGTTCATGCACAGAAAAAAAATATTTTCATTTAAGTGTAATATGCTTCATTCATGATTTATATATGTATATACAACGTGTGTCTCACCGTAGACTGCACCACCCCAGTATTTTGTTTATATATTATCGATTCAAAAAATTTCTTTTTTCTGATTATACCTCTCACTAAACTGTAATTTAAGGGTATGTTACTTTCCCTTCACGGTGAAATGCTAGCCTACTACGATTTAAAATAAACAGCAAAATTGAAGAAGTCGTATTAGGGATTTTTTTACAACAAAATTTTGTTAATAAAAGTTGTTCAGGATCGTTCAAATAAGCTAAATCCAAAATTTCATTACAAACAAAAATATTAAACATTTATTTTTCTAAAAAAATA
>JABXWE010020695.1:0-18002 GCA_014611495.1 Limonius californicus | reverse complement strand
GTATGAAACTGCCGCAACTCAGCCGTACAAAGTAGGCGTATATTCATACAAACTATACAGTTAAATATAATATTATACCGCGTCTATGTAAAAATATAGATTATTGCATAATAAATTACTTAAATATACTAATGAATTTCCAAACTCGTTGAAGAAGTGAGAGTGCATCTCTAATTATAATAAGACAGTAAAATTTGTATGAAACTGCCGCAACTCAGCCGTACAAAGTAGGCGTATATTCATACAAACTATACAGTTAAATATAATATTATACCGCGTCTATGTAAAAATATAGTTCTTACTTCCATGATCTGTGCTTTGTCGGAGCAGTAACCATAATTTCTGCAATTCTTTCCTTCACTTAAAAATGACACTTTTCATGGATGAATTGAACGTATTTAATAATAATAGTGTACCTACCTATGTTAAGCCTAAGGGAGGTATTTTGGATCAATATATTTTTAAATTGGACAATTGACTGAAATACTAATGCCGATGCAGGACAGTGTTTTACCACGTTATATTAGCATTGCATATGTGTGAATGCATCTATCTAAAGTTGATTTAGTATGCGTAGTTATTGTAATGGGGTAATTATTATGGTTACGGAATGTTGTAAACAACAACATTGCGTGTATTTCAGTTATATTTTGAAAGATTGTATTTTGGTTAGAAACATACTTTCGCGTCAGAAAAATAAAGAATATTTAAACATTACAGCTGCAATACATTTATTATACTACGGGAGTTCTTTATGTTATCTACCTATGTATAAAGAAAACAAGTTAGAGAACAAACAAAATTTTATTCTTCAACATAAGAACCATTAACGCTTACACACTTATTCCAACGCTTTTCTAATAATGCTATGCCTTCGAAAAAGAGTCTTCTGATAACTCTGCAAAATATGACCTCACAGAGTTTCAAGTCCTTATTCGACAAAAGGCGACGCCCTATCAAGTGTTTTTTTGGGTTTTGGAAAGATATCACAGTTACAGTGGGCGAAGTCGGCACTGTACAGTGGATGTTGTAATTCTTCAAAGTTGCATTCATTAATTGCTTCTTTAAAGATTCGTGTTTTATGCACCCTGCAGTTTTCGTGCAGCGTCACAGTTTTCTGAGCAAAATTATGAGGTCTATTCTCGCGTATAGCCGATTGAATTGATATTGTTTCTTTGTAGACATTCCCTGTTACTGTAGACCCTTTTATCGTATACTCAGCCCATAAAATCCCTTCAGCAGCCAGAAAACTGCGGCCATCACTTTTTGAGAATTGCGTCTTCGTCTTCTTGGGTGGTGGAGAGCCTTTACGAACCCATTGCATGGACTCTCGTTTCGTCGGTGGGTCCCAGTGGTGTACCCAGATCTCATCCCCAGTTACCATTTTAAAGAATAAGTCCTCACCTACGCAAATTTTGTTCAGGAGTGAGCAGCCTGGGAATCCACCGTGCTGACAACTTGCTCATTTCCAAATCTTCATGGAGGATTATAGAAACAGATGTTTCTGATATACCTGCTTTTCTTCCAATAACTGAAACTCTCACTCGGCGCTCAGTCAACACCAAATCTTCAACTTTCTTTATGGCCTCCTGTGTTCGTGTTTCAAGAGCTCTTCTGCACTTTGGGTCATCCTGAATGGACTCCCTGCCCCATTTCAATTGCTTACACTAAAATCTAACTTGAAAATAGGACAGACTATTTTCCCCATACACAGCCTCCATTCTCTCACGGATATTCTTTGGATTATTGCCTTCATTCGATAGAATAGAAAACTCATTTTTGCACCTCTAACTCTATATAGAAATGATAAATCTTAAGCGAGTTGTATCAAACTTGGAGGATTCTCTCTAAAATGTCACAGAGACTTACATAATGAAATTCACGATAGCATTTTGTTTCCGTAGATAACATGAAAAGCTCCCCTCGTATATTCTTAGTCCTAATCCAACAGCACTTTTTCTTCTGGAGACACCTTAAGAAATATATCAAAATAAATCAAAATCGTTAAAAAACTTTTTTATTCATTGACGTAGGACTGCTGCTATAAGTTATGATAAATTTTCCTAAAGGTAAGAACAATGTATTAGAATGGATAGAAAAATTTGAAAGGTACTATTTTAAAACTAATACGATAGTAGTAAATTATCATACAATGGTTTTTTGTAGTTACTTCAAACCATATTATTAAAAACCGTCAAGTCCCGGTGAATAACCCTAAACAATGAATTGTGCTACATTCTTGAATAGTATGCATAGAAAAATACACAGGAGTTGAAAATAATTTATTATAAATAAATACAAAATATATACATGCCTTTTTCTAAATGTAAATATTTAACATATTTTCTAATATAAATTCATTAATCTACAACACGAACTACAGCAGCCAACAATTAATGCTATTAACAAATTCTTAAATTTTACTCAATGTAGTAAGATTATACGGTAAAAGGTTTAAGGTGCTGGGGTCGACATACCAATAGTCATTCCAAGTAATTTCTTGTCGCCTTTTAATTACTACTGGAAACTAAAAACATTATGTATTCAACACGTTTTAAATTTTACATATTTTGGTATACCCTAGATTCAGCAGAAAAAGTATTTTTGGAATTCCTCCACAAATTCTTCCAAAACTCTGCACGCTTCCAATATAACTTTTTGGCCATTTTTATATCAATATTACTTCGAATGGAATAGTATTCTAACTTTTCGCTTTTTACAGGATTCCATTTTTTTAGTAGTAAAGAACTAGTTGGAGTAGGATTACTGAAAGTTACTAACATATAGAATCATGTATTGCAAGGCGTTTAAAATTCTATCACTTACCCTTCTGCTGCAAAGTTAGCCCATAATGTTGCCACTAACGCTTTTATCTATTGCACTTGGAACGTACTCGGGAAAATTACGACTTTCAGTAAATAAGTAAATTAATTCATCGGCGTGAGAGACACCTGCAAAAATGTAAAATCTTTCCTAATTTTTTTTAGAGCAATAAGTAACAGTCCAAAAGGAAACTTGAATCATAAATACGAGGGTGGCTTGATACATGTTTGGTAAGCTTCTATGATATGGTGCCACAATTCATTTGGTTGGAATTGGATGAATTTCATGAGAACTCTGCGCCAGCATTCAAGATTATTTGTTTCTGGATATGTTAGTAGACGTCACCACGACGGATAATGTTGAAAAAATCCATGGTGTGGTTATGGTTTATGGAAGAATGTCGAGTGGAAGTGCGCAAGATTGCTGAGACTGCAGGCATCTCAATTGAACCAGTACACAACATCCTGCACGAAACATTGTACATGGAAAAGTTGAGTGTGGAATAGGTGCCGCGATTGTTGGCTGTCCACCAAAAATGCAAGCAAAACATTTCAACGCAGTGTTTGGAGATGTTTAATCGCAATCCGCAGGACTTTTTGGTCGATTCGTGACAGTGGGTGAAAAGTGGACCACTATTCCACACCTGAGTCGAAGCAGCAGTCAAAGCAGTAAAGAATGACTGGTGAAAGTGCGTCGAAGAAGGCGAAGACGGTTTTGTCGGCTTGGAAGGTAATAGCCACTGTTGTCTGGGAATAACCAGGATACAGAAACTGGCCTGTTTGCATATATGTGGAGTTGTGAACAGCACTCCAACTGCATCTATTGAAGTCTTTCTGGGACTAATCCCTTTAGATAGATATATATATATATATATTATTATTATTATTATTATTATTATTATTATTATTATTATTATTATTATTATGAAGCTTTCGCAGGCCTTAGAGACCCATTGCTTTGGTCTTAGACAAGGCTAAGTTAGTTTGTGCAATGCGCAACAGGGTCCGACTCTGTGGGTTACCGTGTTGGTGCGTAACCATGCTTAGCCTGCTGGTGTGTGGTGAATTTTTGTGTATATGATCTTGTTACTCCTCTAGTGCGATCGTAACACGAGTAGTGCCATTAATTTGATCCCCAATGGCAAATGGAGACTGGGACCTAGTACCGATCACCCTGGAGGGATTCGAGCCGGGACGCGTTTAACTATTAAGTCCAAAGCTTGGCTCTCTACCACTGAGCTACCCCCGCCCCTATATATATATATATATATATATGTATAAAAGGGGAAGTCTGTATTGGAGCACGTAAAATGAAATCCACGGATTACTGGCACACCAGCCAGAAACGATATAGACACAAACGAATACAGGAAGTAGTATAAGGTAACCCCATCCTTCAAATGGGTACTGACTATACCCTCCCAGAGAATATATGGCGAAAGACCAACACATTAGTGTACCCTGGGAAATAAGGCCACAGTCTTTCAAGCAGAAATCTTTGCAATAAGACAATGTATCCAGGAAAATGCAAACCGTGGGTATACTCAACAACACATAAGCATCTTATCTAACTGTCAAGCAGCCTTAAAATCACTTGATTCACCTCCAATTAATTATAAATTAGCGAGGGAATGTCTATACCTACCGACATCCGTGTGTGAGAAGCACGTAGTTCAGCTCATATGCGTGCAAGAGCATACGGGATGGAGGGAAACGAGAAAGCAGATTTCCTCGCGAAAACCGGTACATCCATCCAGTTTACAGGGCCACAACCTGTATTCGGTATCTCCAAACAAAGCATCTGAAAAGCAGTAAAAATGTAGACAATTCCACAACACATTTCTCGCTGAGAGGGGACAAAAACTGTGGAAGGAAATAATTGGAACGCCTTCTCGTAGACTAGCAACTGACGTCCTCCAACTAGGATGAATTCAGATTATACGGTTGGTAGGACTTATAACAGACCACTGTCACCTGTGAAAACACCTTCACAAAATCGGTGTATACAGAAGGGACACACTCTGTAGACTATGTAAAGAAGAGGAGGAAACAGCATCACACACAATCTTCGACTCTCCAGCACTATACTTCAAGAGACAGCAACTATTCGGTGGAACACTTCGTAAAACAACCTTCACACATGAAAACCTCGTACAAAGTATACTATAAGTCGTTGAGGGCACAGATCTACTTTGAAAGAATCGGGGGCGCACAATAGGCCATAGAGTCGAAGTGCAAAGCGGGCTAACGAAGCCACTTCAAAACTCTGCTACTAAATCAATCAATCAATCAACAAGGAGTTATCCTGGTCGACTAGGGATGAAAGGGAAACCAATAACAGAGTCCATTAAACAATATTATTGGACCGTTTAAAACATGATCTGAAACAAGGAAAGGTACCTAACATTGGCAATTTAAGCCCGTACGACTTCTAACTGTTCTTAAACATAAAAATTTAGATCGGTGGGAAGAAATACTCGTCGAATATGGATGTCATCGCCGTCGTCAATGCGTATTTTACAGTCTTTGATAAAATATACTTTTCCGGCGAAAGGAGAAAATTGGAAACTCACTGGACCAAGTATGTAGCCATCAATGGAAACTATCTGGCAAATACAGTCGTTTTTTTCTCCATAAAACAGCGTTTAACTTTGCCACACCTATCAAACTACCATCGTATATATTAAAATAATATTGAGTGAATGAAAACAAAGCATGTTTTCTGAAAAGCAGCAATATGCGTGATTAAATAAACAACCCGAATACCAAGACAAATTTAGTTTTATGTATCTATAAACACGTAGGCGTTACATAAATCAACAATTAAAATACCGTAATCATTAACAGGATCACCAAAAATTGAAGAGAAACTGATGCTACCACGATAACCAAATGCATAGTAATATACAGGATGTTTCGTATATTTGCGATGTAGTTCTGCAGCTTCGTGTGCGCCAGATAAAAACCAGGCATCTGTATACATCTGCAATGTGTATAATTAGTAAAAACGTGTTTAACTTTAAAATAGCTTGCAGTGTACATCAGTTACTGCAAATCTGGAGGAATTATTAATATCTCCATTGTTGAAGTAAAATTTCTTTATACTTTTGGTGAAATAGTCCTTATTCACAGCAGTTTCGCTATAAAGTAAACTGATAGGAGCATATCTGTCAAAATCTTGGTTAAGTTCTTCTAAGTTACTTGCTCGCCCAAGTATAGCTAATGAAAAAGAGAAGCTCGTTTGACATTTAGCTGGAAATCCTCAGATGTGTATACGTACAAGCGGATATAAAAGTTCCATCTTCTGTAGTAATTCCTGTTATAAAAGGAATCTTGGCAGCTTTTCCTGATTTTATTAGATCTCTGGGATGTTCTGGTAAAAATGCCCCTTTAATATTGGGTTCCACCACAGGCCTGACTGGCATTGAAGGGTGCCAAATCCATTCCTGCAAAAGAGATCTACGGGGTGTATCTACAATAGCACTGTATGATCTTCTGGAAAACTGAACAATATAGCTTAACGATTTGCATTTAAAGTATATTAAACTTGGCAATATTATATCATTATACCGTTTTTATTATAAACAGTAGTGCATTTTCAACATGAGTACAATAATGGAATGTGGCAAGATATTAACTATACAGGGTGTTTATTAAACATCCGACAAAAATTTAAGGGGTTATTTCCTGGACTATTCTAAGAATATTTTGTCTTTTGATGATTTTTGAAAAGCCGCTTTGTTTCAAAAATACAGGGCGAGAAAAATTTTCGTCAAAACCAATTTTGATATTTTTCAAATTATTAATGTAGCCGAAATAAACGTATGGCGTACTACACTGGGCTTACCGAGTATAAAAAATTTTAAAAATGCGTTGTTATCTTTTAGCAACCTTCCGATTACTAAGAACGGCTGTTTTATCCACTAACAGCTGGTAAGTACAGACATTGAAAAGAAAATCAATTTAAACATTGATTTCATTTGAATACGTCTCGTGATTGATCATTTTGTATGTCTCGAATTTGTTGAGACTGATTGACGTTTGGCTATTTGACGTGTATTTTTTGTCTTTAATACTTAAACTTTTGTTAGTGAAGTCCTCTATCATGAATCGCTATACGAACGCCGAGATCAACGTCTTCATGAAACAGGCACATTCAAACGAAGTTTAGGAGCAGGAAGGCCAATGCCAGTAAGAACGGTAGAAGTAGAAGAGAATGTGCTGGACATGATAGAGCAAGATCCAGGTACTTCTCCTCGAAAAATTACAAATACTTTGAATATAAGTAAAATGGAAAATTCTTAGGGACTATTTGTTGTACCCGCACTTCTTCCTGTTGATTTTCCTCCACATATTGCAATCTGTTAATGGCTTTTGCACATATTGGTTGAAATCCCTCAACTACAGACGCTGATTCTTTTTACTGATGAAGCGAATTTATCAAAAAATGCTATAAGGAATTTTCACAACAACTATATGTGGGCTGAAGAAAATCCACAAAGTACTTGAAGATCGTTTTCAACATCAGTTCTCGTTGAACGTTTGGGTTGGAATTGTGGGTGACTGGCTAATTGGACCGGCATTTCTACCAGGAAGACTTACCGGCGAGGTGTATCGCAACTTTTTGGAACAGACTCTATCTGAGTTTCTGAAGGATGTATCATTGGCAACAAGAAATGCAATGTGGTTTATGCACGATGGTGCACCAACGCATTTTAGTGTTGTTGCTCGTGAGTTTTTAACAGTAACATACGGAGATCGCTGGATTGGTCGAGGTGGACCTCACTTATGGCCTGCTTGATCCCCGGACTTAAGCCCCCTGGATTATTTCCTATGGGGCCATCTAAAGTCAATAGTTTATTCTATTCCAGTGGGAAATGTGGAAGATTTAAGAAATCGGATAATTGCTGGGTGTAATTCAATAAGAAACGACCCTGGTGTTTTTGAAAGAGTTCGGCAGTCAATGAGGAGATTGAATTCTTGCATCGTAGCTGGAGGTAGTCATTTTCAACAGTTCTTGTAGATTAAGAAACTTTACATGTAAATTTTGGTAATAAAATGTTGTTATTGTCGAAAAACTTTTTCGCCCTGTATCTTTGAAACAAAGCGGCTTTTCAAAAATCATCAAAGGACAAAATATTCTTAGAATAGTCCAGGGAATAACCCCTTGAATTTTTGCCGTATGTTTAATAAATACCCTGTATATGAGCGATAATTTGCCATAAATGTTAATTAAGCAGTAAAGCATACGACGAAATTCCTGATTGGTAAAAATGCATGTAGCGTTTGACTCATAAACAACGTAGAATTAATAATGTTTAAAGTTTTAGTGAAAAAGAAAATGTACTTAAAAGTTTACACTAACAATAACTGTGAAACTAGAAAATTAAAGACCACATTGTGTTAGAAATATTCATGTGTAAGTATATCGTACTCCTTCATTTCTTGCTATTTTAGATACACCCTGTATATTTAAGTGTATTTTAGTAGTGTTGCTATATTTTCTAGTTTCTTGGTATATTCATTTTTGTTTTTGATATGCTGATATGCAAAGTCTATTTTGAATTACTTTATGTATTATTTATATGTAAGTACACAAAAATCGGACGACGAGTGAATTGTATATCAACATATGCAACACATCGTGCAGCATAAATGAGAGTTCATATAATATTGTAATTGAAAATGACCTTTAAAATGTCACCTACTAAAACGAAAGTGTGTCAGTAACCTGTGTAGTTTCTAAAACTACTTTTTTATAAGGGGGTGTAGCTCAGATGGTAGAGCGCTCGCTTAGCATGCGAGAGGTACCGGGATCGATGCCCGGCACCTCCAAATATATTTTTGATACTGTCGTCATAAATTATAAAAAGTAATTTTTGTGTTCCATATATTTCTAGTTCATTGCAAGATCAATAAACACTCTAAATGATACGATTTTCTGACATCTTTAACCCTTAAATTTAATTTCTAGGTGAGTACTTCAATCGAATTGTATAAATCACAAAAAATAAAAATTCAATCTTGTGAAAAACATTACTTATTTTTAAAGGATAAGAAAGATTTTGGGGACATAACACAATAGTATATTATTATACGAGTTTCATAACGGGCTTATTGTAGCACGCGTGGGAGTGCTCCAATGGAACAAGTGCTACAATGCCCGTTATGAAACGAGTATAATATACTATTTTATCTACTTTGAGATACTTGTTATGTAGAAATTCAAAATTTCTGATAGAGTTTGTGGTTATGTATATTCGACATCTGACATTTGTCGTTTTATGACCAAAGTGAAAGCAAATGTCACCAATCTTAAAAACCAAAAAGTTACCAAAAACAGTTTAATAATAGAGGATTTTATTACCATTATTAAACTGTTTTCGGTATCATAATGGACCTATTATTAAATCAAAGTAGATAATAGTATATTATTATACGAGTTTCATAACGGGCTTATTGTAGCACGCGTGGGTTTGGGGCACGACGAGCGTAGCGAGGAGTGCTCCAATGGAACAAGTGCTACAATGCCCGTTATGAAACGAGTATAATATACTATTTTATCTACTTTGAGATACTTGTTATGTAGAAATTCAAAATTTCTGATAGAGTTTGTGGTTATGTATATTCGACATCTGACATTTGTCGTTTTATGACCAAAGTGAAAGCAAATGTCACCAATCTTAAAAACCAAAAAGTTACCAAAAACAGTTTAATAATAGAGGATTTTATTACCAAAAACAGTTTAATAATAGCTCCATTATTAAACTGTTTTCGGTATCATAATGGACCTATTATTAAATCAAAGTAGATAATAGTATATTATTATATGAGTTTCATAACGGGCTTATTGTAGCACGCGTGGGTTTGGGGCACGACGAGCGTAGCGAGGAGTGCTCCAATGGAACAAGTGCTACAATGCCCGGTTATGAAACGAGTATAATATACTATTTTATCTACTTTGAGATACTTGTTATGTAGAAATTCAAAATATCTGATAGAGTTTGTGGTTATGTATATTCGACATCTGACATTTGTCGTTTTATGACCAAAGTGAAAGCAAATGTCACCAATCTTAAAAACCAAAAAGTTACCAAAAACAGTTTAATAATAGAGGATTTTATTACCAAAAACAGTTTAATAATAGCCTCCATTATTAAACTGTTTTCGGTATCATAATGGACCTATTATTAAATCAAAGTAGATAATAGTATATTATTATACGAGTTTCATAACGCGCTTATTGTAGCACGCGTGGGTTTGGGGCACGACGAGCGTAGCGAGGAGTGCTCCAATGGAATAAGTGCTACAATGCCCGTTATGAAACGAGTATAATATACTATTTTATCTACTTTGAGATACTTGTTATGTAGAAATTCAAAATTTCTGATAGAGTTTGTGGTTATGTATATTCGACATCTGACATTTGTCTTTTATGACCAAAGTGAAAGCAAATGTCACCAATCTTAAAAACCAAAAAGTTACCAAAAACAGTTTAATAATAGAGCATTTTGTTACCAAAAACAGTTTAATAATAGCCTCCATTATTAAACTGTTTTCGGTATCATAATGGACCTATTATTAAATCAAAGTAGATAAAATATTATTTAGTTATTTTAAAATAACCAGCCACCTTGACTATACATTATTATCATTATTTTGACAATCAACATTTCTTTGACATTTAACCTATAATTTAAATGCTAAAATATCTGCTGTCAGTTCCATTTATCAATTTTTCAGGAACTTTCAAAGGGGGGTGTAGCTCAGATGGAAGAGCGCTCGCTTAGCATGCGAGAGGTACCGGGATCGATGCCCGGCACCTCCAAAATTTTGAAAATTTGTAATTATGAAGATTCTCCCAAGCTTTTATGAAAATCCAGGCGAATGATCTGGGTGATATCGACTACAAAGGATATTTTGTTAGATTGTGAGTATATAATACATCGCGAAAAGTAATATAATAAATATTTAACCGTTCTTCTTCTTACGGTGCCTTCTCTGGATCATAGGTTGGCTATTACGTTGGCAGACGTTTCTCTATCTTCTGCGGTTCTGAATATTTGTTGCACATTCATTCCTGTCTAATTTCTTATGTTTTTTAGCTAGGACGTCTTTCCTCTTCCTCTTCCCTCCTGTCTTCTATTTTTCTTTGCGTTATTAACTGAGGTAGTTGGTATTTCTCATTTCTCAGTAGATGGCCCAAATATCTTTCTTCTTTTAATAGTGCAAAGGAGTTCACGATCTATTCTCATGCGACGTAGAACTTCCTGATTTGTGATTCTTTCTGTCCATGAAATTTTAAGAATCCGCCTACGCAACTACATTTCTAAAGCTTCCAGTTTGTTTACATCGTTTTGATTCAAGGTCCAGGCTTCCATCCCATAAAGAAGTATTGACCAAATGTATCCTTTTACCATTCTCCATCTGATTCGTAAATTCAAGTTCTTATCGGTTAAAAGTGACCTCATTTTTATAAAGCCTTGTCTTGCCATTTCTATTCTGCATATGATTTCCATATTTGAATTTAACTCAGTATTTAACCAACAGCTAGACTTTTGTATTTACCACACATTCTAGTGCTACGTCATTTACTGTGAAGATCGTTCTTCTTTGGTGTCTACTTATGACCATTAGGTTTGTTTGTATTAATGGTTAGACCCATTTCACTACTTGCATAATCTACGTTATTTATTAATTGTTGAAGTGCACTGGGACTATCTGCTAACAATATGCTGTCATCCAAGTACCTGATGATATTTATTGATTCTCCATTCATTTTGATTCCAAGTAGGGTATCTTCTAAGGCTTTTTGAAATATTACTTCAGAATATACGTTAAATATCGTTGGGGACAATATGCACCCCTGGCGTACACCACGTTTTATTTATACTTTTCCTATTGTGACATCTTCTATTTTTACCTTAGATTGCTGGTTCCAGTAATGATTTTTAATTAGTATTATGTCTTTTTCGCTAATCTGATTTTATCCAGGCATTCGATAAATTTGATGTGTTGTACCTTATCAAATACTTTTTCGTAATCGAGAAAGCATAGATACACGTCTTTTTGCTGGTCTCTACATTTCTGCATAAACACCTGTATGCAGAAGAGAGCTTCACGTGTTCCTAATCCGCTTCTAAAACAGAATTGAATGTCGCTTAATACCTACTTCTTCGCATTTCTTGTATATTCTCTTCTGCATCCCTTTTAGTAATATTTTTAAGCAGTGGCTCATAAGACTTATTAGTCTATAGTCATTGTTCTTGCATTGGCCTTTTTTGGTAAAGTGATAAACGTTGATTCTAGTGAGTCTTGCGGAATATTTCCGGATGTGTACAGCTTGTTGAACAATTCTACTAATAAATCTAGATTTTCGTGATTAATCAGTTTTAATATTTCTACATAAACTCCATCTGGACCTGGAGCTTTCCCCCCTTTCATCTGTTTTATAGCAAATTCTACTTCGCATTTTAGAATGGTAGGCCCTGATTGTTCGTCGTCTTTAACTTCCAACTGCGGTTCTGGCCTTTCATCGTCAAATAACATTTCAACATATTCTTCCCATATTTTGATTTTTTCCACATCTTCCACTACAATTTCATTATTATTATTATTTAATATCATGGGTGCTTTCTTTTTCTGCATTCCTACTACTTCTTTTTTTATGCATCCCGAACATATCATGGCGTTGGTTTAATGTCTCAATTTCTATGCATTTTTCTTTCATCCAATAATTTTCCTTCGCTTCTTCTATCTTCGCCTTGATTCTATTATTTATTCTCTTATACTCTGCTTCGTCTTTATTCTTGTGTGATCTACGTTGGTTCATTAACTCCAGTATTTCTTCAGTCATCCACTTTTGTTTATATCGACTTTCTCCAGTTTGTTTTAGACTTTCGTTACCAACATTAATTAAATTTATTTTTAGTTTATTCCATAGACGTTCGACATTCTCCGTTCTTTGCAAGTATCCATTCCTTAAGTCTGCTAATTTAGAGTTTAAATTGTTTTCTACTTGCTGCTTTGTTGTTTCATTTCTTAATTTTTCTATATCAAATTTATTAAGTATTTTCCTCTTAACTGCTCTTTTTAATCTGATTCTCATTTTGACTATTACGGGACTGTGGTCTGATCCGATATCGGTGCCGGGGTAAATCTTTGCGCTTAATATATTACTGTGATATCTTTTGTTTACAAGTAGGATTTTTTACTATATTATCTTCGGTATTTTGATGCGAGGTCCACGTGTACAGTCTGCGTAATGACAATTCGAACCATGTGTGTAATAGTTTGACTTAAAGGTAAGTAACTATTTTTATAAATTTTGACTATATTTTAGATATCAAGTGTTTAGGATTTCCAAACAAGCATTAATCAATCTTATTTTCGCAAAATTAGCATTATCTGACTGAAGTATGAACTAATAAAATAAATTTATAGTTGAAGACCTAACTATTTTCTAATTTACCACAATAACAAAATACTATTTTTAAATTTTTACTACTTACGTAAAACATATCTTGCTGTCGTGTAAGTTCGTATGCATTTACATTTCTTAAACATTCAACCATCTCTGTGGTGGATGCAGTTGTACAGTTGAAATATTGTGCCAACCTTCTGGAATTTCTTGGTCCTTGTTCGTATGGAGCTAATGCCCATGGACAAAAAGCAGTACCACTTTCAGATATAACCCCAATTATTAAATCTATATTGGAGCAGAAGGTTTATTCAAACTACGCGCAATTTTGACTTGTCTGACCTCTACTCAAAGGTGAAAGCATGTGAAAATGGGCGCTCGATCCCCCTGCCGATTGGCCAAATAGGGTTATACGGTTAGGATCACCCCCAAAGTGGATTATATTTTTCTTTGCCCATTTTATTGCCATGTTTTGATCTTTCAGTCCGTTATTTCCCGGTGCCACGCCATCTCCAGTAGATAAAAATCCCAAAGGACCTTAAATAACATACATCTATAGTTTCAACTGCAAAATAATATCATATATGTCAATAAAATGACTTACCTAACCTATAATTTGGGATTACAAGAACTATGTCCTGATCCAATAGTTTACTAGGGTCATAGGATTGGCGAGTACCATCACCAGCCAGGTATCCGCCTCCATGGAAGAACATCATCACCGGATAAAGTTGCTCACTAGGATATGCTATCTGAAAACCAGCAAATAGTTCACATGTGGTAATAATTGGTGTTAAAAAGGCTGCCTTATTTTAGAAACCGAAGTTCTCTAAAATATTTTTTTACAATTCGCTAGATATATCAAGTAAGTATCTAATAATAGTGATAGCAGGAGAAAGAGGAAATTTAATCGACTTCTCTAAAATATTTTTACCATTCACTGTATATATCAAGCAAGTATTTAATAATAGTGACGGCAGGAGAAAGAAGCAAAAGTAAAACTAAAACAATAAATATGGACTTCCGGAGGAGAAGCAGACACTTATGCGAATGACCCGAATATCAAACGAAGAAATCAAAAAACGAATGGAAATACATATTAAACTATATGGAAAAGAAACCACTAATACGGTACGAACACGCAAAAAGAACACCCAAACGGTTGGATAGCGAAAGTAACAGAGTAGAGTCCCATTGGAACAAAATGAAACGGGAAGCCCAGAAAATCGTAGAGAGATGAAATTGATGAGGCCATGGAAAGGAGAGAGCTAACAAACGGAGAGTGACACAACAGAGATAAATGGAGATGATGGCCGAGTGATGGAAGGCAGCGATAGCTGTACAAACTCTTAAACTACAAGTAAGTAGATAGCAGGGTCAGCCTATACTACATTAAAACGATATTGTTCAACTTCCACCTTAATCTATACCTCAGACTGTCCCTTGTTAAATGCTACGATCAACTATTTTGTATAGCTATAGTACTGATTTTTAAGAAACAACAAATTGATTAACTTACCAGGTGTTAGAGCCTATAGAAGGATGCAGAAAATCTCTTGGACACAAAGGGTGCACAACGAAGAAGCTTTAAACACAGACAAATTGGAACGAAGAGGGAATTGTAGAAAATCACGTAACGAAAACTATCATACTTTAGATGTGTTACACGCCATGAAAAATACATATCACGACAATATAAACTGGAACGAAGGATTGAAGGAAAATTGGAGCGATGAAAAAGCATCAGAGATGGAAATTAAAGAAATTGGTTAATGATGAACGGAGATACCTATAGATAAGAAAGACCTGTTTGCCGAAGATAAGTTTATTTTCCAGGACGACAGTGCTCCTTTCCGTAGTTCAAAATTGGTTAGATCGTGAGTAGAACGTAGAAAAGGCAAATACGATTAAAAAATTGCATATTGGACATCAATAACAAAGACTGGTTAATCATATAATATAAATAATATAAATGTAATAAATATATGGTACAAAATTAAGAGATTTCTTTCTTAATTTTCATTACATAATTATTGTAATTTTGATTAAATTTTTCTAACTGGGAGGCGAGTGTAGAGGTCGATTTTTTAAATTTCCTATAAATATGTTAAGCTAGTTGCGTTATAAACATGTTCTTCCGCGAAACTTATAAACTGGATTACTGGTAAGAATGTACTTGAAAGTTGTGCATCAATGCAGATATCCTGTTTATAGCGGAACAGCAACAGATAGAATAGAATATTTTCCAGTAATTACTAAATATAAACTGCAACTAAGTGCTAAAAAATGTAACCACTCATAAATTAGGAAATAAAATTCTCCCAATAAAAATTTCGAGCCTGCAATTTAATAGTTACTTATAATTTTTAATAAATAGTATGGTTTGAAATACAAATAGCAGTACTAAAGAAAGTGTTGTTCGTAATTAGCCGTTCACTAAATAGGTCAAGATTACTTGTAGGATGTTACATATTAGTCTAGGCTACTTCCATTTAAATATGCGCATCTGAATTATGACACTTTAAGTTAGGAAACGAACCTCTGTATCTAGGCCAAAGTGTACTGAATAACCGAATAGAATCAATGCATAATACAAAGTACATAGTATGTAAGTCACCAAAGGTGTTTTTGTCATAGCATAGTCTAAACTAAATAATACCGAGACCTCTCGATACAATGGGATAGAGGTTTCGGTCAAAATTCAGGAGTGGTGTAGTGGATAGCAGCACAAGTAGTTTGGTACACTACATGCAATTGACCAAATGTATTTTAATGGGTAGACATTACATCATTACATCATTAGAGGGTAAAGCAGGTAGAAAGATCTTAAATAGTTGTGTTATGAGGTAGTGTGATCATTGTATCAGTGTATCATTACTTACCTCGTTTCAAATTTTTACTGATACAACGCAAATTCAATGATTAAAAATTATTTTACAATTTAAATTATGTAGGCATAAAATTTGAATGGTTAATTTAACAAAACAATATTTAAAAATTTTTCAACTTACTGCAGTTTAATGTTCTTTTCTATATTTTAATAACTGCCTTACTTTTAATGATTGTTACGGTTCTCGTAATAATATCAATCTCGAATAAATCTCTTATTTTTCCGTTACTTCTAACAGTGTAAAAGTCCTTTTTTGTAAAAGAATTTTTCCACGAGCTGTCCATTATTGAATACAATGATGATGATGTTGATAATAAAAGTCGTCCATGCATTACAAAATTAATACTAACTTATTTACAAATCAAATTAAAATATACAGCATCTTCATAAATAGATGTTAACATTTAAATATATATATTGCCGTGTAATTATAATAAAAATAAATAAATAAATAGCCCCACGTTCATGGTGCCAAAAATATATGTTGTGTACATAGTTTATAAAATAAACAAAGTAATTAAATTTTAGTTTACAGCATATCTTTTATAAGAAACATCTCAGGGTTCTAACAAATCTTGATAATCGTGGCTTCTCCAACGATAGTTATCTAATTACAATAATGAATAACACAAATACATACATAAAATAATTGTGAACTTATCTTTAATCCGCTGATTGTTGAACGGACCTTACATTCTATTTTCTCGGAAATGCAAACATCTGCATAAATTCAGCTTCGATGCAGTTCTTCTCTCTCCAGACGTCAATCACTGCATTCCTGGACCGTTGATAAAATAATTCCTATAGCTTCCCTCACAATTAATACTGGTATCCTGTATAGAACACTTCAATTACTTTTGTATAATTGACTCAAGTAGAACAGGTAAGTAGCTTTATTATAATAATCCATTATAAATCACTTTTTATTGATTTTAAATTGATATTCTTTTTCAGGAACCTTTTTAATAAATTAAACACTTTCGAAAATTCAACTTAGGTGAGATTTATTATTCTTTTCATAATTGCACATAATCACATAACACAAACATACTTTTCAAATTAAACAAACATCTTTTGCACTAACTTTTAACCTCACAAAACTCCAAAACTACAGTTTTTGGCCACACCCCAAAAATCTGCCAAATTCAACCTTAATGGTTTAATATTTAAAATTTGGAACACCCAAAATACGTACTTCCACTTTGAATGGCAATAACAGACTAAAATCCAAAATTTCGTTCAAAATGCACCTCGAATCTAGAAATGCGCCAATCGCGAACTAGTAAATAATCTTTTCGATCAACATATGATTTACCATATTACAAAATTGATTATAACAAGATTAATACTACTTAAACTACAAAAAAATTCATATTTGTAATCTTCACAAAATTTGGAAACTTTTGACACTAATTACATTAAAATTCAAGACAAAAAATTTACACGTGCTTAAATATTCAGATTTAGACAAATCACATCAGATAAGCTATAAAATTATGAAAAAATAATTACAAAACTCTACAATACAATTAAATACGCACAAAGACATCCTTCACAACTATAAACAACAACATAAATAACCACAATTCAATTGTAAACTCACAAATAATATTTCTCTCCAACTTTCATAATTATCATAATATCCCCATCACTATTCCCTAAGGAATATCCATCAACAACTTCACTTTAAATCCAAATAAGGCACTACGTAGCACATTCCGAAGATCGTAGACTACCTTTTATACTAATAAGGTATACATTTGTCATTTATAATAATAATCTCTCTTCATATAACATAGTTTACTGAATAACCGAACTAACTAAACTCAATTTCAGGTATCATCTAAATTTCTACCTCCAAAATAGTATC
>JABXWE010020694.1:0-36554 GCA_014611495.1 Limonius californicus | reverse complement strand
GAAGGCGCATTTTCAGATTTTTCCCCGCTAGAAAAATCTCGCCGACCTCAGCCAGGTTTGAACCCGCGTCCCTCGGATCTAAAGGCAAACGCGCTAACCACTAGACCACCGAGGCCGGCGTCTGTATACCATACTACTAACTTTATAAATGCGCCAAATTACTTATACAGATTATTCTCAGAACTTCTCTATACAAAATACTTACTGTTTAGATTTAGTTAAAAAATACTGTTACTATCAAACGCTACGTTTACGTTATTATGAAAACAGATTGAGTTAATTAAATATTACATTGTAGTTAGCCTCCCTTCTGCGGTATTCGTATCATCCCGGTATTATATGACTTTACACAATTAATGCTATCGGCAACCGCAGTCGTATCAATTCCGTGTTTGCTAATGACAATCTTCGTTTTAAACTCAAAATAAGGTAGTGTCAGATATAATTACACTACAAGAAAATCAGATTATACCATTGTATATAAAAAATTTTCTTAATAAGAATTCATAGTTAAAGAAAATCTAAAAAAATCTTCTACTCTGTACTAAACAAACACTATTTATGTATAAACATACTATAGCTTTCTTGATTGTTCTGTTATTATAGATACATTTTTGCTTTGCAGTCAAAAATCATGTAATCATTTACAGTTTAGTCACAGTTAACATTTAATATTTCCATAGAAGGAACATATTACATAATACACATTTACGGATTTTTATGGCCAAACTATAAATATGCATTATGTGCTTCACAATTCTGTCGCCTCCACTCATATTTTTGGTAATTGTTTCACTGATTCCAATTGACAACAGAAACCGTTGATACGAATAACAGTAGCGAGTGCAAACGTCGAAATAATGTAGCTTTTTTCGTGAGCACAACATACACAGGGGAAGTATTTGTAAACTGAAGTTACATCCACAATGTGACAATTTTACGAGTACTCACAAATTCATACTCTACATACTTTTTCCTTTACAAGTTTAACAATAGTATGTTTAACTAGATACTAAGCAGTATTTATGTCAACAAAAGCTAGTTTCAGACCCACAATTATGATTTGGAAACTTAGCATATTAGAATAAGCATAAGAAATTGTTTGTTCAAGAAGAACAGTCGAAAACTTATAATAGCAGTAAAACCATAGAAGAACATAAATAATAATGGAGACAACACATTGATTGAATTTAAGAACAAAGAACTAAAGAGAATATTACAATATCGCCCAAAAAGCAAATGCGATGTAGATCGGCTAAGTGAAATCTGGGGGTGTTAACAATAATGCCTTCTATGAATAATACAGCTAGCACAAACTACATTTTAAAATATTAACTTTTTGTCATTACGTTTTGGTACTGCTACTTACAACGGTTAGCGAAACGTCAGCATCAGTAAACCTTACAGTGACGCATTCTAAACCCGAATAGAAAACTTCATTAACATTTCAGTTTTCATAACATGAACAAAGAATATAAGAGGTTTGTAACATGAAGTTCTTTAATTATTACACGTAATAAGGATAGTATTATAACCTAACTCTTCACTATTCTGCTGCAGTTTTATTATTATCACAATATTACCTTTTCCAAAATTAGGTAGATTATTAGTAGTAAAATGCTTAATAACATGGAATATGTGCGATTTCTTGTGAAACACTGAAGAATGGAACAGCTATCAGTACTTTGATGTTGCTGTAAAATTAGGTTAGGTGTTGACATTTGTTTACATTAAATAAATTTATATAATAATTCCAGGTTACTTCAAATAATAAATAACATATATTTGAACAGAAAGTAACATTCCACTTTTTGTTTCTTTAATGAATCGTATTGAATAATTTATCATGTAGTTGCCAATAATAAATTCAGTATATGTGATTGGCAGCTACACACCGATACTGTCAATCTCCAGAATCGATTAACGAAGATACGCTTTTGATTTGATGATAAGAGCAACTCTTTGGTTAGCAACAGCCTTCAACTTCCGGCTTCAAACATTGACATTTAATCACACCAAGGCCTTCATGTTCAACCAGTTACATCTTCATACAGGAATGTACAGTAAACAATTCCATGAACGTACATGACTTTATTATCATTTTTAATACTCTTTATTTATTAATAACAGTTATTAAAGAAGCGTTTCTTGTAATTATGGCGGTTCTTGCAACAAATTAATTAATTAAAAAGCTGATATACCTTGATGAGCAATAGCAGCACATTTCCTGAATTAAATTAACATTTAAACAACAAAATTATACTTAAATAATTAGTTGGGAAGCTAGAGAAAAGGGAGAGCAAAAAGGTGATGATACAGAAAATACATAAAATAGAATACAGGATATATACCACAACTAGGTGCAGAAAAAAGTTTTAGTTTTTTTGCGCGCCGAGTAGAACACAATTGTCAAAACTAAATAAAAAAAACGATCAAATTATATAAATGGTTGTTATTTGAAACTATAATTCAGTTAGTTTCCTCGGAAGTAGTTTCTTTTGTGGTACTCAAGTTATTTGCACAATAGTGAAACCAAGTAATACAATAATATAGATTTATGTTCACCCTAGATATGGTCATGGTACCGGCAACTTCAACTTTGCATATACAGGCTGTTCATTTGCTAAAACTTTTCCACAAAGGATAGTGAAATAAAGTTCAGGTCACTTTTTTAAATATTGAAAAACCCAAGGCGATAATTTGGGTTTTTTAAAATGCTTTCGATTGACGTAATAATAAAATCAATGATATAGGTTTATGTCCACACTGTTTATGGTGATTGTACAGGTCACTTTAACTTTACACACACACGCTGTTCATATGCAAAAATACAGGACAGTGAAATAAAGTTGAGGTAACTTTTTCAAGTCTTGAAAATCCTAAGATGATATCTTGGGTCTTTTAAAATGCTTTCAGTTGACGTAACAATAACATCAATAATATAGATTTATGTCCACACTGTTTATGGTCATTGTACAGGTCACTTTAACTTTGCATACACGGGCTTGTTCATTTGCAAAAATGCAGAACAGTGGAATAAAGTTAAGGTACCTTTTTTAAGTTTTGAAAAACCCAAGATGATAACGTGGGACTTTTTAAAATGTTTTTGGTTGACGTAATAATAAAACCAATAATATAGGTTTATGTCCATACTATATATGCTCATTGTACATGTACATGTCACTTTAACTATGCATGCACAGGCTGTTGATTGCAAAAATAAGGACAGCGGAATAAAGTTAAGGTCACTTTTCTAAGTTTTGGAAAACCCAAAATAATAACGCGGGTTTTTTTAAATGCTTTCAATTGATGTGTTAATAAAATCAATAATATAGGTTAATGTCCACACAGGTCACTTTAACTTTGCATACACAGGCTGTTTCTGCAAAAATATAGGACAGTGGAATAAAGTTAAGGTCACTTTTCTAAGTTTTAGAGAACTTTCGATGATAACGTGGATTTTTTTAAATGCTTTCGGTTGACGTATTAATAAAATCAATAATATATTTTTTGCTTATGGTCACTTTACAGGTCTCTTTAACTTTGCATACATGGGCTGTTCATTTGCAAACATAGAGGATAGTGAAATAAAGTTGAGGCAACTTTTTTAAGTCTTGAAAATCCCAAGATAAAATCTTGGGTCTTTTAAAATGCTTTCGGTTGACGTAACAATAAAATCAATAATATAGGTTTATGTCCACACTGTTTATGGTCATTGTACAGGTCACTTTAACTTTGCATGTACTGGCTGTTCATTTGCAAAAATGCAGGACAGTGGAATAAAGTTAAGGTACTTTTTTAAGTTTTGAAAAACCCAAGATGATAACGTGGGTTTTTTAAAATGTTTTCGGTTGACGTAATAACAAAACCAATAATATATGTCAACACTATATATGTAATTGTACATGTCACTTTAACTATACATGCACAGGCTGTTCATTGCAAAAATAAGGAGAGTGGAATAAAATTAAGGTCACTTTTCTAAGTTTCGGAAAACCCAAAATGATAACGTGGGTTTTTTAAATGCTTTCAGTTGAGGTGTTAATAAAATCAATAATATAGGTTAATGTACACACAGGTCACTTTAACTTTGCATACACAGACTTTTTCTGCAAAAATACAGGACAGTGGAATAAAGTTAAGATCACTTTTCTAAGTTTTAGAGAACCTTCGTTGATAACGTGGGTTTTTTTAAATGCTTTCGGTTGACGTATTAATAAAATCAATAATATATTTTTGGTTTATGGTCACTTTACAGGTCGCTTTAACTTTGCATACGTGGGCTGTTCATTTGCAAAAATACAGGACAGTGAAATAAAGTTGAGCTAACTTTTTTAAGTCTTGAAAATCCCGAGATGATATCTTGGGTCTTTTAAAATGCTTTCGATTGACGTAACAATAAAATCAATAATATACGTTTATGTCCACACTGTTTATGGTCATTGTACAGGTCACTTTAACTTTGCATGTACTGGCTGTTCATTTGCAAAAATGCAAGATAGTGGAATAAAGTTAAGGTCACTTTTTTAAGTTTTGAGAAACGCAAAATGATAACGTGGGTTTTTTAAAATGCTTTCGGTTGACGCAATAATAAAATCAATAATAAAGGTTTATGTCCATACTATATATGGTCATTGAACATGCCACTTTAGCTTTGTATGTACAGGCTGTTCATTTGCAAAATACAGGATAGTGAAACAAAGTTAAGGGCAAGATGATAACCTGGGTTTTTTAAATGCTTTCGGTTGACGTATTAATAAAATCAATAATATACGTTTATGTCCACACTGTTTATGGTCATTGTACAGGTCACTTTAACTTTGCATGTACTGGCTGTTCATTTGCAAAAATGCAAGATAGTGGAATAAAGTTAAGGTCACTTTTTTAAGTTTTGAGAAACGCAAAATGATAACGTGGGTTTTTTAAAATGCTTTCGGTTGACGCAATAATAAAATCAATAATAAAGGTTTATGTCCATACTATATATGGTCATTGAACATGCCACTTTAGCTTTGTATGTACAGGCTGTTCATTTGCAAAATACAGGATAGTGAAACAAAGTTAAGGGCAAGATGATAACCTGGGTTTTTTAAATGCTTTCGGTTGACGTATTAATAAAATCAATAATATACGTTTATGTCCACACTGTTTATGGTCATTGTACAGGTCACTTTAACTTTGCATGTACTGGCTGTTCATTTGCAAAAATGCAAGATAGTGGAATAAAGTTAAGGTCACTTTTTTAAGTTTTGAGAAACGCAAAATGATAACGTGGGTTTTTTAAAATGCTTTCGGTTGACGCAATAATAAAATCAATAATAAAGGTTTATGTCCATACTATATATGGTCATTGAACATGCCACTTTAGCTTTGTATGTACAGGCTGTTCATTTGCAAAATACAGGATAGTGAAACAAAGTTAAGGGCAAGATGATAACCTGGGTTTTTTAAATGCTTTCGGTTGACGTATTAATAAAATCAATAATATAGGTTTATGTCCACACTGTTTATAGTCATTGTACAGGTCACTTTAACTTTGCATGTACACATGCTGTTTATTTGCAAAAATGCAGGGTAGTGGAATACAGTTAAGGTCACTTTTATACATTTTTGAGAACCTAAGGTGATAACATGGGTTTTTTAAATGCTTCCGGTTGACGTATTAATAAAATCAATAATATATTTTATGGTCACTGTACAGGTCACTTTAACTTTGCATACATGGGCTGTTCATTTGCTAAAATACAGGACAGTGAAATAAAGTTGAGGTAACTTTTTAAGTCCTGAAAATCCCAAGATGACAACTTGGGTTTTTTTTAAATGCTTTCGGTTAACGTAACAATAAAATCAAAAATATAAGGTTTATGTCCACACTGTTTATGGTATTGTACAGGTCACTTTTGCATACACAGGCTGTTCATTTGCGAAAATACAGGACAGTGAAATAAAGTTGAGATCACTTTTTCAGTCTTGTAAATCCCAAGATGATAGCTTGGATTTTTCAGAATGCTTTCGGTTGATTGTGACATTAAAATGGAGACTTATTATTTTTTAACTATCTATGCATCTCTGTATACCAGCTCTCGTCACTTACTAATACTTTAGTATCAAACTAAAAACGTTTTGTAGTGCTTCTCGACGCCGAAACTAAATGTGTTGATTGGTTTTTTATAAAGTGTTACTTGTAATTTTTATGTAAGGAAAAACAAAGATAAAATGCATGCTAAATCAATTTTCCAAAGCTATGCTAAATGAACATAAGCTGTTTGTATTTCTGTCGGGTAAATAAAATGGTCTAGATGTGGACCACACCGTTGTAACTATCACATTAGCTGTTATCCGTATTTCGTAATTTTATTATATTACAAGAATGGTATGTGGTTTAGTTCTAAAAATAATATAACAATTTTTAATTACAGTTTAAATATAAACCGAAGCAGTCTAGTCTCTTTGTTTCAATGTATAAAAATGAGCATGAAATAAGCTTCGAAAAAATGCGAAATCGGAAGTTAAAAATATTCTTTTGGTTCGCTTTTGTTTTCGAAACCAAATCTGCAGTTTTTGAACTGAGGCATAATAAAGAGCTTTAACGGAAACCAAATATTTTTTCCAAGTTTTCTAATGTCAAAACTAAGGCCTCTAGGTCTTTTTTGAAAATTTCTTCTTTAAGGCGATTATACTGAAAATTCGTAAACTCATTTTACCTAAACTTTAGAAACTCCATTGTAGTTTAAGTTACATTTTTAACTATTTCCAAAATTAGACAACAATAAATATTTCTGCAAGTTCAAGTAAGATTGCAAAAGGTGCGGCAATGTAATGAAATCTTTTAGTGGGTTAACCTCATTTATTATAAAAAAAGTCAACGAAGGGACCGCTTAACTCTAATTATACGCGAGGAAGTTGACTTTTGCTTTTATTTCTAGAACGGTGTTTTCTTTTTCTGCCAGTTAAAAACAAAAGTTGTACTGTTTTCAAATATTCATGGTCAATATATTTTTGAATAGACTAGTTGCCCTACTTATTTTCTAAATATCATTACCTATAGAAAGTGTAGCAAGATTACGTTGGTGTTTAAAATTGATTTGCTCCTTAACCACAAACGCAATCTTATCATAACCGAAGTTTTGGTTAATCAATTATCTTAATGAAATCCACCTACGACTAATCCCAGTCGACTGTGCTATGCAAAAATAGTGGTTACCTAATCGGAAATTAATTAATAGAGCGATATGCAACTGACAAGAAATTAATCTAGTCTGTTCTGCATATTTTTATTTATTTATCAGTTTATAAGTATTGCTGCGTCCACTTTGTGGTTTTACTATCTAAATCATGATTAGAAATAATTTCTATCATATTTAATATAACCAAGAATTTCATTTCGCATATTACAAGCTGCTGCGGGTCCAGAATAAGATATTTATAACAAACTATTATTAAGAACTATACATAAATTGTATTCTGCATACTGACTGTCTCATTATTAACGCCCGTACAGAACTGTTCATAAATTTAACATCAAATTGAATTATGTTACACAACTAATTGGAGCTACCGTGCGATAAAACTTATTATTTACTTTTTTATCAATAACTCGATAACGAAGGACAATCTGAAAAATTTTCACTCATAATTTTCGAAGTATTTTAGCTCCCTGAATGGTATTCTAAAAGAATGACCGTCAATTTTGAGACACCCTGTATATGCTTACCTTAAACCTTGAAACTTTGAAGCATTCTCGCGCGTTAAGCCTTCTTAAACACATTAAATGACATGCAAATTATAATAATAAAAATCTAAACAAACCCGTCACTTGTGAGAATTGTATACAACAGTACATTCGAATAATATAGATATCTATCTGCTTCATAAGTTAATTTGATCTTAATGAATGGCGATCTTGAGCCAACATTCACCTTTCCAACTGTATATCAGACATCCTCCATGTAGTTCAAGTTCACACTTTCTTTTCACTGGTTGATCGATCCTACATAAGTTAAGTAACATTCAGCATCGACGCTGCTTTAAACCAAATGGAATAATTTAGAATTTACTTGCAATTAAAAATCTATGTACAAACGTATTGTAGATTGGTCTAACAGATAAAATGGAATTTCCAACATCATAATTATACTTAATAATTTCTAGTATCTATGAAGTACTCAGTAAAAAGTTCTGTAACATTTTATCTGTTGTTTGCTAGCGTTGGAATTATTCTTGGCCAAGTATTTTGATGCCATATGCTTATCTTTGGTAAAAAAGTCAGACTTATCGGTAATGAATCAAAAATAGGACTACCAATCAGTACTTTGATGGCAGTACTTTGATGTTGCGGTGAAATTAGGTGTTGACATTTGTTGATATAGACAGTCACATGATATGATACTTTTTATCTTTATTATTCCAGGTTACTTTAAATAATAAGTAAGATATATTTGAGCTACAAGTATTATTCCAGTTTTGTTTTCTTACTGAATCGCACTGAATAATTTATGATGTAGTTGCCAATAATACATTAAATATCCGTGATTGACAGCCACACACCGATACTGCCAATCAATCAATTATTTATGAAACATTTGGTAAAAAAATTTTTAAAAACATTTTATCTTTTGTTTGCTACCGTTGGAATTATTCTCGGTCAAATATTTTGATGTCGTATTCTTATCTTTGGTAAGAAATCCAGATACTATTAATTACTTATCGGTAATGAATCAAAAATGTTCTATTTTTACCAATTAGTATGTTGGTGGCAGTACTATGATGTTAGCTACACACTTAATCAATTAATTCTCTATGTAACACTCAATAAAAAAATCTAATAAAATAAAATCTATTATTTGCTAGCGTTGGAATTATTCTTGATCAAATATTTTCATGCAACAATCTTATCTTTGGTAAAAAAACCAGACACTTTTAGCTACTTATCGATAATGAATCAAAAATACGACTACCAATCAGTACTTTGATGACAGTACTGTGATGTTGCTGTGAAATGAAGTTAGGTATTTATTGATATAAACAGTCAGATT
This sequence comes from Limonius californicus, assembly GCA_014611495.1. Classification (NCBI taxonomy): domain Eukaryota; kingdom Metazoa; phylum Arthropoda; class Insecta; order Coleoptera; family Elateridae; genus Limonius; species Limonius californicus. The sequence goes on along the minus strand of JABXWE010020694.1, from coordinate 27,519 downwards.
GCATGATACTTTATTTATCATTATTATTTCAGGTTACTTCAAATGATAAATAAGATATATTTAAACAAAGAGTACTATTCTAGTTTTGTTTCCTTAATGACTAGCACTAAATAATTTATCATGTAGTTGCCAATAATAACTTAAAAACACGTAATTGGCAGCTACACACTTAATCAATTAATTCTCTATGTAACACTCAGTAAAACAGTCTAATAAAATTGTATCTACTGTTTGCTAGTGTTGGTATTATTCTTGGTCAAATATTTTGATGCCATATGCTTATCTTTGGTAAAAAACAGACACGTTTAGCTACTTATCGGTAATGAATCAAGAATAGAACTACCAATCAGTGCTTTGATGGCAGTAGTTTGATGTTGTTTTGAAATTAGGTTAGGTATTGACAATTGCTGCTATCGATAGTATGATACTTTTTGTCATTATTGTTTCAGAATACTTCAAATGATAAATAAAATGTGTTTGAACAAAAGAGATATTCCAGTTTTAGTTGCTTAATGATTCGTACTGAATAATTTATCATGCAGTTCCTAATAATAAATTGAATATACGTGATTGGCAGCTACATAGCGATACAGTTAATTAATCAATTCTCTATGAAAGACTCAATAAAAAATGTTTAATAACATTTTATCCATTGTTTGATAGCGTTAGAATTATTCTTGGTCAAATATTTTGATGTCGTATTCGTATCTTTGGTAAAAAAAGCCAGACACTATTAGCTACTCATTGGTAACGAATCAAGAACGAGATCTTATGGGTTCTCCTAATTGAGTTGAATATATATTTTGTGTTAAATTGTTAATGTTAATATTCTTCACAATTTGACATTGGAGATTAAATATTGAAGCGACAATAAACTTCTTATTTTTATTCGTTTTAGGTAGAAATTGTATCTGTAATACATTACTAGATCATCATAGTCACAAGGCTTGACTCTGCGGGTTAGAGTGCGTAATCGTGCCTGACCTGCCTGGCGTATGGTGTGTGTGTGCCTGTCGGGCCTTGGTACTCCTCTAGTGCGACCGTAACACGAAGAACGCAATTAATTTAATCCCCATCGAAAAATGGAAACCGGGGCCCAATATTAAAATAATTTTCTGACGAACCGGAAAGAATTTGGACTATTACATCCAAAGCCTGATTCTCTTACCACTGAATCATCCCAACCCCTCATGATTAGATCATACTGTTATGAATAAACGTACAATGTTACCAATTTTAATTCATGACTAACTGTTTTAGTAAAAATTTACTGAGCTTCATGGTAGATTCTTGGTAGTTTTCTATTTTATATACACGATGCTGTTATGTATGTACATATATAGAGGCGGTACTTTATTACTGAATACTTAATTTTTATCTTATTATTCTTTTTATTTTATTATTATTATTCTCAAACTTTAAACGTTGTTAGTGGTTGGTTTGATAAAGCTAACTACATATATCTGCCCCCTGTATTATATCTTCTCGTATATTATATCTAGTAACGCTACCCTCTTAACGCTAATTCGATACAACGCCATTCTGCTCCAACCCTAAATTTACGTTGATTCAATTTATGGCAATACTAACCATAAGTGGCAAATAATACCATTATTCACAAACCCGAACTAATCAGTGAAAGGTGGTAATTTGACGTAGAGCTGCAATTCCCCTAAATCCTAAATCAATCCGTAGTCGTGTAGCGTCTCCTACAAAACATAAAGGCAAGACTATACGGTGGAACAATGAGGGCGAGTGAGAGCTTGTCTCTCTCGCAATCGGTCTCTCTCCCTTATATTTTTCTGTTAGCGTATATTGAAAGCTTATATAAAAAATAACTTAAAATTAAAGTAAAACTTATTTAATCTTGGTTGCGTGTTCCACTATCCCTATTTACTATGTGTTAAAATGGTCCCGTTTAACGCTGTTTCATTTAGCGGTTTGTCTTCTAGGAGCATTAAACGGGGTGTTACTGTACTGGCACAATAATGATAAACAACACATATATGTGAACATACTAAAAGAATAAACAAAAATAAGTTTAAAAAGAAAATAGAGAAAGCAGCTTATTAAAACAAATAAGAAAAGATAAGTATTGAAAAGATATATAAACTAGAACCATAAACAACCACTTGTTGGGGAAATAATGTTAATCTGTACACTAAATCTATATCTCTCCTACTTGTCTTAACGTTTATGTTACCAAATCGTGCAGTAATAGAAGCCAGATTTAAATGCTTCCGAATAAAAGTCACCATTTATAATATGGAATTTCATTTCCAACTAAACTTAGAAGCAACGAGCAAGTCTCATTGTTATGGTAGAATTTAAATCATTTACATAGCTAACGAGAAAATATGCTACCCATGTCTGACAACTAATAAACGAACAAGCAATTACTTCGGTCCTTAAAATACTAAGAAATAACAAACATCATCGAATCGTAAATTGATTTTTCACAAATCGATTTGTGCAAATGTTATATTTGACACCTTATTCCGAAAAAGGGTTTTAAAACAACCACTATCAGCAATTCACCCTTTGAAATACACCACCAACCACTAAAACCTGCTAATTTGTATAATTGTTGGTTCTTGCTTGGTATTAGAAAGAATTCTGTAAAATACAATTTACGTTTTAAGATCTACCTGTCATTACCTAGGTAACAAGCTAAAATCTGAATCCAATCAACACAATCAAAGGGAACAGTATACAGGATATTGCATGGAAATGAACAACAGCAAAATCAACTGGCGTATTACATAAGGAAGAGAATAAACATCCGAAGATTGAAACAATTTAATGATTTACACGTTGTTCCATTCATTCTAAAAGAAAAAACAGCTAAAAGAATGCAAAAATACAAAAATATACAGGGTGTTTCACCCCAAAAAACTACAAAGCTTCTGTTAATTGTATATCATACAATCATGTATTCTTTCACAATTTTTTTGAATTGCAGAATGCTGTAATATTCGTATAGCCCCCATGTTTAATATAATTTTCAATTTCACCGAAACGTGGTTAAAACTGATAATTGAACCCCAAACTTCTACTTCTTGCAGGGAATTTACCACCCTACATAGTTTTCATCCTTCATTATACTTTCAGAAATGCAGCAGATTCTTCCATAATTGTTATAGCAGATGTAGGACTTCATTTAGAGCTTAATATTCATATCAATTAATTAATGCGAATATGGTTTTTCATTTCCTGTGGTCACGAAACTGTTATATGTACGTAGGAGTACTTTCATCGGTAATGTAGGGTCTATAAAATAATACGAAAGCTTATTGCGGTAACCCAGATACATTACTTACTTGAAGTCAAATAATAACAATATTTTTGACATTTTATTTTGTGTGGCTTTAACTTTCTCGTTCTGAACATGCATACCAAGTTAAAACAATAATGGATTTAAGGATTATTTATAAATTCACTTTCGCATTCGGAATGACACCGACACCTAGCGTTTATTAAGACCCAAGGCGGCGTATTAACCTCAACTGAATAAAATTCATTGCATCGTACACGTGCTCACCAACTATCATTAGATTTTTGACATAAAAGAGAAATTTCTAATCCAATCCTAACTTTCTGTTTACGTAGCGGCATGTACTTTTCCAACGTTTGTTGGGAAGGTAATCTTTATTTAAGGCAATTAACTTTCCAGGAACAAATTTCTTGATCGGAATTATCTGGAATGTGCTTAAGCTAATCCAGAATTATGGTATTACATAAAGTAGTAAATTTACACGTAATGGTTTAGCAACATGCACATCCGCAATGAAGTCTTCTCCGTTGCTGTTCATAAGAACATAATTAGCAGTTTAAATAAAGTGGAAGTGCAATTACTTACTAGGACTTCGCATAATTGCAGACCTTGTTCCTAAACTTGTTTAGCTTATACTAATCAAAGAGTTACCGGTGTTGCGATAGTCTGTTATTATAGACTATTATTACTATTGTTGCAATTCTACGAACGTATCAGTATAGCTACAAGATGATGAAAAGATACACTTTAAAGTCTATTATTTCTCTGAAAGGATATTAATAAACGGAAACATGCGGTGTACTTACTATATATAAGGTACTATACCATAGAATTTAAATTGTAAATCTATATTAGATAATATTCAATATTTAATAGAAAATGATGAATTATTTTATTATTATTTATTAGAAGGAAAATTAGGTAGGTATATTCTAAATCTCCCTTTTAGCAAGTACACTTAGGGCCGGTAGGCATAACAAGGATAATTCGACCAGCATGACGCTTCAGCCCCATATCATTACCCATGGTATTACCCCCGGGTACTTACCTAAGAAGTTTACTTGGAGGTCGTAAACCCCTTGAATTAGAAATATCTTACTATACCAATAATTCTGATTGTTCTATTTTATTTGCTGGCATACAACAAATGTTTTTTTCAAATTTATGCGGTTTATACCAACCTTAGGCCTACCGCGAATTCATAGTAAAATAGTAGAAAAACATATTTATTTTTTTCTTCCAGATATCCATTATAGCTATTTCGTGAATATTATTGGTAGTACATCTATGAGAATTTGCGAAAGTGGGCAGTTCTTAAAACGCAACAGTCCGAATATGTTTAGTCCAATTCAGTTTCAATGCAGCATTTAAATTCACACCCGATAGAATCTACAGTGCGATCGAAAATTATTAAAGGCACCATTCATACTGATCTTTCCTTGTCTGCTTACTACTTAATGTGTCTTTGACTAATTCCAGGGGCATGCAATACCATTTTAAATAACAAAGAAAATTTTAAAAACTATTGACTATCTTGTTAATAAAAATGTTCGTTTAACATTCTTTTATAAAAGTAATTACTTTTAGAGATTTTTAAAAACTCTTCTTGTTGTAAATTACGATTTATGTTGTGTGTAAATTTTGTAAATGTTGACTCAAATATCTGTAAACAATTTGCATATACAACATTTTTAAGATGTCTAAACATAAAGTAATCGCGAGGCGTTAAGTCGGGCGTTCATGGTGGCTAACGATCTCTGCTTATTATTTTGTCATCCGAAAACTCGACGTTCCACCTGCTGTGTGAGCTGCGTCATCTCGCTAGCAGGACCCAAGCCGTAATTCATTATCATTAAACGGCCTTAAAAGTAGTTGTTGATAATTCTTCGCATTGATGTCCTCATTAAAATAAAGGCCCGATTCTTCTGGATATCGCAAACCAAATCCCAATTTTAAGGAGATGTAATGAGGTCTCCTGATATGTACTCGTATGAGGATTTTCCGTTGACAACATAATTATGATAGTTTTAAGAATTCACATAACTACTAAGATAAAACCATGCTTCATCGCTGAACAATTATTTTATATCTAAAATGTCATCATTGTTGAGGTTGTCATGAAATCATGTATAGTATCATCGCCGGTTTTCAATATTTGCTATGTATAGTATCATCGCCGGTTTTCAATATTTGCTAGTAACAACGCTTAAACCTGCAATGTAAATGTTCCGTAATTTAGGTACAAAACATTCTTCTTACCTGTTTAACTATACAAACATCTTAATGATTTACTAGAGCATACATCCATCCGCCGTTGAATATCCTGTACAGCGTCTGCTCTGACTTAGACTTTCCTTTAAAGACGCTGCTTGTTTCGTGATACTGTTGAGCAGTACTGTGTAGGTGCTTACTAAAATTTTCATAGCAGACTGCTTTGTTGCGGAATTACCCTTGGAACTGATTGAAGCAAGAACGATAAGAGTACTATCAACACCATTTTAATTACGATCTTCGGATCGAAAGAAGGCTTCCTTTTAGCTTTGAAAGAAACTCTTATTACGTTAGGGCGACAAAATAAAAACAAGGAACACCCGAAACGAAAGCAATAATAGTGACAGTTATGCAAGAAGCGCATGCTCCGGTAACGGACTCGGGGGATGTAAGTATTAATATATAACAGATTTGCGAACCAAGGGGAACGTGTTATTGATAATCATGGAACTAAATCGAGATATCATGTTCTTTAATCATTTTCGATGGTACTCAATTTTTCTGTGTATCAGAAGTACTTGAAAAAAAAGCTGATACAGCGAAATACAATTCTGCATGTAGTATATACAGTTTTATCTTAAATAGTACGACAATGCACCGATAAATTAATTATGGCAAGCACTGTTACAAGAAATATATAAACAACCATAGTCAAACTCATACAAATCTCAGTGATGGACAACTATTTAAAATAAATGCCTGAAAGTTTTATGATTGGTATCAATAGACAAATCAAAGGCGTACCACATCATCTAAGGTATGAAACAATGTTGAAGTTCTACTCGTACATCCCATGAAGGAGTTTCGCCTGCAGGGCTCCCATATCCTTACTCTTACACCTGGCTGTCGTGTACCAAATTCATGGCAAATGTTGGGCGTCACGCATTAGACAACCACATAACTACATCTTGTTCATACGAACGCAAGTACTCAATTATTTAAAGCGACTGGCTTCTAGACAGGGATATGTACTGCCGGCCTTTTGCACCGGAGCCCAGTGCTCTAACTATTGGCCCGCATTGGCGCTCATTTAAGGATTATCTTATAAAAAATAATACAATTTATCCAAGAAGAACAAAAAAAAACAGGCGTAACCAACAGTAAAATTGAAACCAGAAATACAGCAAGCATTGGAAAAAAGAGAGCTAAATGCACATGATTGCATGAACCAAGGAGTGTAGATATTAGAATTAGGAACCGGAAGACGATGGTAGAAACTAATATACCGGAAAAAATACATGTAGCCACATTCCATTAGCAGTGGTAGATTGTAGACAGCCTGCTTTACGCCTATACTAATTAGTTTAAATATCTCTTCAATATTTTACGATTGAATTTTAAATTTTAATTTGGCAGATGGTTTTATGATATAAGTTGGCTTTCATCAAATTTTTTTTGTTTACATTTTGATTGTTTCCTACATTGACCTCTCTTTGATACGAAAGGTTAAATATTTCATCGAATGTCTGCTTTTTGCTATTTTTTTTTATTTTTTATTTACTTATAATCATAGCTATTAATAGGTTTATTTAATTGGCAATAACACGAATAACGTCTCTCAAATGATATTCTCGAATGGGCCTTTCTACCATTTTTTTGTCCATTAATTTAAATAGTCATGATTTATATTTTATTTTTTAGTTTGAATTTCGTACATGTGAGGCTTTAGTTCAAAATACCCTTTACTGTTCTTAGCAGTCATAAGTACTAAACCAATTCAAGCAAGTTTGCGAATAGGGTAAACGATCTGTGAGTGAGATCAACCCCATAGGTCGGCGGAAGCTGTGGCATCTATATTAAATTCAATTGAATATTTTTTATACTAAATTCCATTAAAAATTAGTAGAAAGACCCACGTATGTAAAACGTTGAGTATAATAACTATACTGTAGCAAGTTTCGTTTTCAAACTATGCCAATAATAACGAAGATTTTTTTTGTAGGGCATTCGGATGAGTTAATGACCTGTGCAAAAAATTGGTGATAGTATCCATTCAATTCGATTTAAAATACTACCATTCTACAATAATGCATTATTTATTACTCTGTTAAACATTTAATTCCCCGGCGAAAAGCGCGAAATTTACATAAATTATTCGTTCACATGTATGAGATCATTTTAATCGTTATTACCGCGTCCAGGTTCGCCGCACGTATCGCATTACATTTTTTATGTAACTTTCACCGACGATTACTTTCATTCCAGATTCTTAATAGCTGTCTACTTCAATTGTCAACTACATCATAAAGAAAGGTATAAAACTAGAGCCGGGTAGGAGTAATAGAACAACCGAAGTTGACCGTCCAAAACAGTCGGTACTCTAAATTCCAAAAGAGATTGTTTAGGTGCTTACTATCTAATAAAACGTTAAAAAATAACGTTTTATATAAACAGGACAACAGCATAATTAGTTGTAACAGCTGGAAGGCCTCGTATTATTACAGTCACCTAATTGAGAGTATTTGTAAAAGGTAACACCACCAGAAATCAGTAAGCACAAATTAATTTTAAACAATTGCACTTTACCAGCTAGTTACCAAACGCAAACTCGTTTGAACTATTTGTTTATTATTTGATTTTATCAACAAAAAGAAGGGAAGTTGAAACAAGCAACACCTAGTCAGTGAATGGTTGAAAATATGTGGTAAAACGCTTACGGATAGGCGCTGATGTGTTTACCTCGACAATGAAAATTAATTACAGTTTACAATAAATAATTTACACATGCAAGATAGTAGCTGTTAATTAACACGGAATAGTTGATCGCGCAAACCTGATTTATGGTACAACTTGCTACAAATTGCAATTGCTGTTTTTATGGTTATAAATAAATTAACTCTGCTATTTCAGAAAAATGTCTGTATTATCGTTCTTGTCTTGCATAGCGATGGGCATTTACGGAATGGCTTTTGATTAAGGTAATAAAAGGAAATACTCCTTTTATTGACCAATAAATGTTGTGTAAAGTGCACTAAAATCAAGGACTTTGCTTTTTTTTAATTTAAGCTGTTTATAAAGTGTTAAAATCATTGTAAAACCTAATAAAACGTTAACCATACACAATCAGCAAACAAATAAAACAAGAAAAGCTAGCGAAACCAAATCTTTTAAACCGTGTTATTATATTTATTTTCATTAGTCTGCTGACCTATTATAATGGACAATAGTTACAAAGCAGAAAATAAGCATGTCTTTTAGAAGAATCCGTAATCAATTTCCTATTCAATGATAATAACCTAAGCCGTCGGTCCCGGTTGCGTCCCCGACATCAATGGTAATCGATATTCCCAATAGAAATATTTTCTCTGAAAGGGAAAACAAATACCTTACCCTTCTGTAGAAAAAGCTTCAGAGGGTTTGAAGAACAGAAAGAAGAAACTAAAGAAGAAGAAATATTACCACCAAATAAAGAACAATAAATTTTGTTTATACAGAGTGTTAAAATGAAAGTTGTATAGTACTCATCAAATCAAACAAAACAGTATTAATCAATAAATATGCCCGTAAATCAACTGTTTCAGAAACAGAGGCAATTTTTTAATTATTAAACTGCAATTGGTTGGATGTAAAAGAAATGGACCTACAAATCGACGAACAAAAAACCAAATATATGGTTGTAGCATGTAAAGGACAGCGCCCAATAGTCCGCCAAAACCTTAGCATAGACAAGGATAACTTTGAGGCAGTGAAGGAATTCGTCTACCTAGGGTTAGAAGTTAATATAGAGAATAACAACAGTGCAGAGATTTAGAGAAGAATACACCTAGCGAATAAATATTATTATGGATTACTGAAACATCTTAGATCCAACAATATCTCAAAACAAACAAAAATAAAAATTTATAAAACGTTAATAAAACGAGTACTGATGTATGGTTCAAAAACATGGACATGGACAATGCTTCGAACGCAAGATCCTAAGAAGATATATGGGGCAGTAAACGGAAATGGAATGTGGCTCAGACGCTACCACTTTGAATTATACCAAATATACGTCGAACCAGACATAATAGAGACAGCAAGAATTGGAAGATTGGTCACTGTCAGAGAATGAGCGTGGAGGATCCACTACGGAAAACCCTAGAAGGTAGACCTGAGGGCAGAAGAGGCGTAGGCCAACCAAAAATAAGATACCTAGATGAGATAGATAAGGATCTACGAGTATTCTGAATAAGCCAGTGGAAGACGAGAGCTGGAGACAGATATGGATGGAAGAAGATTCTTAAGGAGGCAATGGTCCACAAAGAACTGGATGGCCAACGATGATGAAACTGCAATTGGTGGGCTTTTCATTTGCCATGGAAACAAAAATTTAAGTTATTACTTATGTTTCAAGAATGATGTTTTGAAGATAATAAAAATAAGGGAGTTTTCTACAGCTTTAGTGCCGTTTCCGCATCACGATTTCCAAATTTGTTTTTCTGCCAATCTTCGTCTTCTGCATTTTGGATGGCATTTTTTCCTTCTTTCGGGGAGTCCCATTTCCATACGCTTTGTGGAAGTTTTTCTTCATTCATACGCCTTGTATGTCCACACCACTTTTATTGTGGTAGGTTTTTTCCATATCTCTTCGGATGCCTTCGTATATATCATAATCGTATTGTGTTAGACTACAGCAATACTGCATTTCTGTAGCACGTATTCATTCTTCCAAATTCTTGTTCATACTCACACTTCTGCTCTGTATGTAACGCAGCTTTGCAAGATAGACCTTCCCAACGTGTGTTTTTTGAATTTGATGTCAAAGTCGTCGCTGGAAAGTTTATTGTGAACATATCAAGAAACGTACCTAACCCTACTTTTATAAACATATTTGATAAAAATAAAATAGTTTCAATAAACAATAAATTTCCATGAAATGATAGTAATTTAATTGTAATTAATTGCAATAAACAACTCATTTATAACTAATTATAGCAATGTTCACCGCCTTCAATCAGGCACGCTCGAGCTCTTCGCACAATCCCATTGCTGACATTTGTTAACATATACGGATGGATACTAATTTCATTACTTTTTCCAATATTCTGTACTGTAATTCATTCAGGTCATGCGTTGGTTGCTGGAAAATGGAGTTCTTATAAGGTATTTATGTGTTTCGACTAATAATACGTCTGTCGAAAATTCTCGTATTGTATTTAAGGCATCATGTGTTGTATACGCAATGGCGCCGTCTTGCTGGAAAATCAAATCTATCCTTCGAAAAAGGACCGTAAAATCTCTTTTCGATACGTTCCTGCAGTCAAAATGCCTGAAAAAATCCTTGTTAATTTTTCAACAAATAAACTCTTGGCTTATTTTTATCTTCAAAAAACGATGGTCCAACTATTCTACGTCCACGCTCCTATTTTGTGAAGATATAGAGGTGTCTCTACCATAAAATTAAGCTTCTCCGAACTTTACAAACGCATGTTTTGCGAATTAATGTACCTCGCCATCTAAATAAAATCAGGCCTCGTCCGTAAATAAAGTTTCCTCCAATAAGTCGTAATTGGGGATATTTAGGAACCACTGACAATATTCGACATGCTGAGGATAATCAGCTTCGTGTAATTGCTGTACAGATTGCAAACGGTAGGGGTACAAGTGGATATCTTTCTTCAATATTTTGTGGCAAGTGTTAACTAATAACTAAACTTGTTGAGACAAATTCAAGGAATTAACGGAGCTAAATAGGAAGAGGAAGATCAGGAAGAAGCAGTACAAGAAGGAGGCGGGGTATGAGAATACTCTACAACCAATGACAATAGAAGAAATCACAGCAGCCAACAGCAAAATAAAACTATCTAAAGCTTCTGGTCAGGATGAAATTACAGGAGAAATGGTGAAATACATGGAAGAAAGTGCGAAAGATGAATTCCGCGACCGGATGAATGCGATTATAATAGAAAAGCGAGTTCCTAAAGACTGGAACACAGGAATTATAATGCCACTGTTTAAAAAGGGAGACCCAAAAGACTGCACTAATTACAGAGGAATCACGTTAACAAGTATTCCTAGCAAGGTATTCACAAGAATATTAGGAAAGAGACTAAGAGAAAAACTAGAACCAAGATTAGAAGAATCACAACATGGCTTCAGAAAAGCTAGAAGTAATCAAGATTTGCTATTTACCTTAAGACAACTGGGAGAAAAATTACTAAGAAAAGGGAAAGAAATGTTTCATCGACCCTAAAAAGGCGTTCGACGTGGTAAAAAAAATATTCATGGAGAAGTTTGGAAAAGAGAGGAATAGAAACAGGTATGATAGAAGTGTTAAAAGCTCTTTACAGAAACAACAGTAACAAAATACGAATACACAACGATGAATCCGCAGAATTCGAGATAAAGGTTGGCCTAAGGCAAGGTTGTCTACTGAGCCTTCTAGTGTTCTCAATAGACTATGGTATAAAGAGAAGCAAGGAGAAATCCAAAAATATGAAAATAGGATCATGGAGAATGAAAACGATAAGAAGAACTAAAGTTTGCAGATGGCATGGACCTGATAGCAGAATCAAAAGAAAAACTACAACAGAACCTCGCAATATATCAAAAAGAACTTAGGAAAATAAATATGCAAATAAAAACCCAAAAAACTAAGACAATAATAATTGCAATAGAAGAAAGGCATCACGATATTGAAATAGACGGCAAAATACTAGAACAGGTCAAAAGTTAGAATTACTTGGGGACAGTTGTAGAAGAGAATGGAAAAATAGACCAAGAGATAACAGAGAATAGAAAACGCGGAAAGAATATTTAGCACCCTAAAAACAACATTCCTCCGCAAAAGGGAAACATCTAAAGACATAAAACCACAAGTTTATCAAAAGGTGGTGAGGCCCTCACTTACATATGGCAGTGATCATGGACAGTCAACAACAGAAATAAAAGCAGAAACAGACACAGAAACAGAAATGAGATTTTTAAAGAAAATCAAAGGGATCACGCGAAGAGACAGGGTGAGAAACATGACAGTGAGAGAAGAACTGATAGAAATAATAATAGAAGAGAGACAACTGAGCTGGCTGGGGCACTTCTACAGAATGAAAGAAGAGAGAAAAACAAAAGAAATTTTCGAAGCAAGAATAGCAGGGAAAACTAGAGTGGGCCGACCGAGAATGAGATGGGAAGAACAAGTAACAAAAGAAGTAAAAACGGAGCATCCAGTGGAATGAAACTAAAAGACCAGCGCAAGACCGAAAGTTATGGAAATCAAAGATATATGAAATATAAACAAATGTATTATAAAAATTGTACAAACATAGTCCGCCACCTAACCGTTAAAGGACTTTGGATTAAATAAAAATAAATGTCGTCATTGAGGATATTTAGGAACCACTGACAATATTCGACACGCTGAGGATAATCAGCTTTGTGTAATTGTTATGCAGAGTGTAAATTGTAGGGGTACAAGTGGATATCTTCCTTTAAAATTTTGTGGCAAGTGTTAGATAACAACTGAACTTGTTGAGACAAATGGCGTACAGCGGTTCGAAGGGCATCTTCCATAATCTGTTTTATATTTTCAATTACTTCTGCCTTTCTTCTCAGGATGGCTCTGCATTCTTTGCGTACCCACGAAAAACTTCAACGCGGTGATTCGCAAAACGACGAAAAATGTTATAAGACAACACAAGGTTTGGAAATTCCTGGCGAAGCTCTTAAAAACAATCATGCAGTACCATACTCCATCTACTCGATGGTCGATACGAAATCGCATTCTGTTATAGCAATTTTAAGTTCCTGTAACAAAATCATTTTATTAGAAGGGGTTACGTTACCAAACGCAAACAACCGACAGAGAGAAATTGCAGATAGTGAAATTGATGTTATGTAAAGAAAGACTCTGTTTTATTTAAATTATTAAAACGTACTGTGCTTACTTATTTCACTGACGGAATACATAATTTAGTCTTCAAAAAGGCTGATTTTTCAAAATGCATGAAAAAAGTCTACAAAAAGCTGAGAAATCCAAGTAAACACCCACAAACGGTACAAACGCAGAAAGCGAGGTTATGTTGAAACAGCTGACGTGTGGTACTTTCACAATGAGCTTTTCTTCGCCGAGTTTGACTTTAAATTGAAGAAAATCACGTTATTTATGAAAATGTTATATTTATTTAGCTGTTAGTGCCTCTACTATTGGTTTTTCACAATAATACAATTTAATGGTTACAAAATGTTATTTTTAAAGCAGTTGGTTTGCGGATATATGCTGGTTAAAACTTTCTTGTTTGGTTTGACAAGTACTATCAGCTTATATAGTCAATCTTCCACAGTAAGCTAACACATTAGAAAGAAAGAAAATTTTAATTACTGTGAAGAAAAACGCAATACATGACATTTTCCACTATAGGCTTATAATCAAAACTAGCAATTTTTATAAGATAATTTACGCATAACAAAAATAAACATCTATAAGTACCGCTATAACAAAGTGGGTTAATAGGTTATAAGCGAGTTATCGATATAAATCTTCATTTTATATTTTTAATTTCTTGGTATTTTTACAATATATCATAAAAAGTGGGTTTTCCTGTACGCAGAGAAAGTTTTGCGTGGTCACAAGATATTCAGTGAAACTTTTGTTGCTTAAATTATTACTTATTCCAATATGCGAAATGCAAAATAAACCTGACCTTCGATTGTGCACTCGTAATGTCTTACGCGCGCACCGATGTCGCTTGCATAGAAAGTAAGTTTACTTAAATGTGAAAGCGCCTTTTGACTACAAAAATGAATATGCCAGATGGTTTTGTTTTAAAATATCTGAGGAAAATATGTCAGTTTGCAGAGAAGCTAAGTGTTTATACAAACGTTAATTTGAAAAATAGTCGAATATTGCAGGATAAGGAAAGTATTGTAAGAAGCTTATAGTTAGTTAAACTTCTAAACCCTCTTGCTTGTTAAGCAGTTTATTTGAACCGTTGATTGGTAATTAGAATTTTAGATAGAAACCAAGTTTTCTTTCCCTTTTTCCTTTAACCAGTTTGAAAAGAAACGTCCAGTAGTGTCCAAATAATTAGCAACACCGAACTCTAAGATGGTTTTTCTTAAGAACCTCCGGAAGGAATGGATGACTTCATAAACAGAATACCTTGAATTGTTGTTTTACAATTAGTCAACAATATGTTCGTGTACAAACATGACCTACTCTGTTACCTCTCTTTCGTATATCTTTTTTATATATAAAGTAGCAAATCATATGACAGTTTGATGATTGATGAGATGAAGGAATAGCAATATGTAGGATATCCTGTAAGCCATAAAATTTTAACATTTTGTACACCTTCTTAATTGCCTGACACTACACAAAACAGGAAGTAATTATAACTAGTGCTTGATTTTAGGTATCAAAGTGAAGATGTTTACTTACACCTGAAAACAACAGGAAATACATTAACCATAATAATCTTGAAGTATAATTTTCTTAAACGTGTGTTATAAAAACAACTAGGAAATAATTGTTTGCAAACAAACAATTAGGCGGATTCGTTTTAAAATATAAGGATATGTTTTTTAAATGTTTATCAGTGGGTCTTTCCAGCGTTATAATATATAAAAATAAATTAAAGTTGTATTCTTTGTTGAATAAGACAAAAAAAGTATGCATATCCGTGAATTTGAGACACTTACATAAATCGGTACTTATTGTAATCGGCTGAGGAGATGGCATAAGACAAGAATGCGTCTTCCTGAGAAAATTCGCCTACTTTCCACTGAAATCCCTGTATTACTATCCTGCATAATAACATTTCTTCAGCATTGAGAATACGCTGCACTAAATTATAGCATAAAATAATGCAAAAGTGATAGAAACAGCAAGATTGAATTTAATTGATTGTTTATATAATTTGTCAAAGTCGTTTTTTAATTTTTGTTATAACACACTGAATTTTATAATTTAACAACTAAAATTTTAATGCTTATGTTTAATCGTCCCAGTTATATTAGTAAATATTTTCAAAGCAGGTAGTAGTAGACCGTGCAAGTTTGTTTGCTGTTTACATTTCTTGCTAAGAAGGGAAATCCCCTTCAAGACAATGTAAATATGTTAAAAATCCGGATGTAAATGCCATTGATTCTTCAGACACAAACACACGTTGGCCCAGGACTTGTGACGTAATTTGATTTAATCTTCTACAATAGTAAAATAGAAATAACCAAAATAGCATCAACGGTAGCTTATTCTGAAAAGACATACTCAAACATTAAATAGCACCTAAATTAATTTCCCTCTTTGTTTCAGATCTGTTGCTGTACTTCTTTTACGCACATGTGTCATAGCACCAGCAGCTGCTGAATTCACTTTCGATTACAAGTACAACATCACAACCTATACCGAAACCTTACCACCAGAACTCCGCCCTAGTGTTGTGGCAGCCTTGAATGCGGAACGGCAGGTTCTTCAGCAAAGCACTCGACAAGGAAAATCATGCACCGTTAGCGATGCCATAAGATGTCCACCAAGCAAATTCCGAAAACCCACGGGAGAATGTAACAACATTAGGCATGCACTGTGGGGAAACAGAGGTGCTGCATTTCTGAGGTTACTCCCCCCAGACTACGCAGATGGTAAGAATTTAACATATCTAATAGAAAAAGTAGCTCAGACGAAAGAGCATTTGCTTACTGACACACAAACAAACACCCGAAAACGTTTAAGTTCGAAACGCAAATACCACTGATGAAGGGAATAGGATCTAGTGCTGCAACTTACCACACAAGCATTCCTTAATCCGGTTTTGGCAAGCATGGGGATTCCATACCAAAACTAACTGTAGTTTTCCCAAGCTTTTTGCTAAGCGAAGCACGCGGTAGAGAAAAGTACTGGTCCCCAACAATTGAATATAAACACTGTTAACAATTATCCTATTTATGCAGAAACCGTTTATTTTTGTTTTTCCCTATATAATGTTCAGTTCATTGATTTCCAAAAACGAAATTGCTATTAACTTACAATCCTAGCCTTCTTTTGCGTCTTTTCTTTATCTCTGTGCCCTTGCAGAGCGTCAGATTTGTGTTGTAATAATACTGAAATAATCTAAAACCAAATTCTTGTTCTATATTCCAACTTCTTTCGCTTCTTTTTTGTGTATAGTCTTTATCGCCAGTTGTGAATGTATCTTATCACTCATTAATTTTCTTCCTTTTCATGATCTACATTTATACTCCGTAACCCTTTTGCGGTTTCGTCTTACAGTGTGATTGAAGCGAATTTGCACTGTTGCAAAATAGTTTTTTTGTTTAGCCTCACGTGTTCAAATTTTAATAATTTCACATTCTCTTCTCGAATAGTCTTAAAAAATATGCATTTCTCATGGTACTTACCGAATGTTCTCAGACAGGCTCGAGTCACTATTATAGGGGGGTGGCGTACGAACAATATCGACCGGGTATGTTTAGGAGGGCCCTTCAAAGTCGTCGGTCCCGGTTACCACTACGATGGTAGCACTTGGGTCAAGTCATAGGCGCTAGCACGACCTGAAAGCGTTGGTAGTAGGCTGTACCACAGCTATACGAATGACCGAAAAAGAATTGATTTTCCTATTTTCTGTTTTCGAATCTAGTCAAAACCTTTTTTAAGTTCGTTTTCCCACATATGTAGGTAATAGAAAAATTGAATAACTGCTTGAAAGTCATTATAAAATAAAATAAATTTTATTTGTGTTGAACAGAAAACAGTTTCGCATTCATTCAACCCTCTCTCTATCTGGTCCTTAAAGAATCTTGACCTGCTTAGTGAATTTATTCCTTTCCTATTCTATATCTCTCTATATCCGGGTCTTCACAAAGAATTCCTAGCTTATGGTTCATTCTGGAATGCTATTCTTCGTATTTTAAATTTGACCCATACATTTCTCTTCCTCATCTTCTGCTTTAAGGATCGATGTTTCACTTGCATACGTTAAAATGGGATTAATTATTGCTTTTCATGCTTCTGTTCTTTTTGCTCGTCGTCGTAGTTTCCTTTATGTATCAGATCTTACATCTGTTCGTGTTTATTTCCACCTCTTCGCATTTAAACAAGCAACAATCTAAACAACAATATAGAAAGACCAAAAAGTACTTCGACCAGAACAGACCCCAAGACGATGTTCTTTTTGAAATTCCTAGAAAGATACTAGATTGAAATATTTTTTGTATAGGGCTGGGATACCTCAGTGGTTAGAGAGCCAGGCTTTGGATGTAATAGTTCAAATGCTTCCAGGTTCAAATCAGTCCAGGGGTCAGAACATTTTTCTAATTCCGTGAATGGTCGATGCTGGGCCCCGATTTCTATTTGCCATTGTGGAGCAAATGTATAGCACTCTTTGTGTTACGGCCGCACTAGTAGAGTAATAGGACCATACACAAAGACACACCATACACCAGGAAATTTAAGCACGGTTACGCACAAACACAGCAACCCGCAGAGTCGGGCCCTATTGTGCATAGCACAAACTAGCTTAACCTTGCCTCACACCACCACGACACTGCGCAAGCGGTACAAACGAATATATCGTTAATGATGATGATATTTGTTGTAATGCATTGTACCTCAGCCTCTGTTCTTTCATTTCTTCGCATATTTCACTTTCTGATTGCGCTTCCTAGGTATTCAAACTATTGAGTTTTTTCGAATGTATGAGAAGAAATACATATATTATATGGTTCTCTTGTATCTATGGTCCTTAGCATGACCTTGTTTTTCGTTTATTGGTTGTTGTTGATTATTGTTAGTTGTCTATTTACTTCCACTCTAGTTTTTCTTGTTTCTTTCTCCAATCCACAATATGTTATTATTAATGCTTGTTTGGTTCCTGCTAACATAATTACATCGTCTACGTGCACCATGCCTCATAAGTATATTTCCTATGTTTCTTGCGGAATCTGCTAGTACTCACTTAGATAGTATAGTTAGATGGCGATCTCCCTGTATAGGTCTTCTCTTGCCTTCGAAGTGTTTGGTAGATTTCCCATTTCATTGAATTAACTCATAATACATATGTATACAGTAAACGTAGTTTGAATTTACCTTATTTATTCACAATATGTTTACCATATTACAATCTTAGATATATGTTGTCTACTCGTTGAAAAAAATGAGGTACGGTAACCATAGAAAACCCCAATTTTAGTTTCTTTTGAGCTTCTCTAGCAGGCCCATAACAGATTAAAAAATGTGGAGTTCAGAATTGAAAACATTATTTTCATATTTGTACCAATATTCTTAATTATTTTATATACTACAAATACAAATTCATCCAGTTCGTATTGAAATAGAAAGCCTACACTTACAAATTAATTAACCTGAAATAAAATGTATTCTTCTTCTTCTTCTGTGTGCAGCCCAATGACCTGTCAATTGTCTACAAGGGGACACCTGGTCAGGAGGCTAACATAACCTGTCGAACAAAGAAGTGCCACCCCATGGTTTACGGTTGTCAAATATGTTCGTATGACAACCGGAACCTCCAAAGCATCACACGTTGTATATGCCACTGTATTGGTCCAACCATGTGCAACCAAATAAAATAAAATTTGAATTATAGAATTATGCCATTACCATTTTTTTGTTAATAAAATTCCGTAGGCCAAGGATTTCTTCTAAATATGGTAGTCTACTAATACACTTTATTTTTCCCCCTATTTAAAACTTCAACACTCATATATGAAACTGAATATTTACACTTAAGAATTTGAAGCAAATAAAGACAGTATTGAATAGCCATAATTAACACAATGAGAAATATTTTTAATGTCAAGGTAAATTTAGGTGCGGTTAGTACTTATTTAGCGTTTGCACTAATGTTGCAACACTGACAGTAATACAGTTTTCATTGTTCAAATTCCTAAGCAATTTCACAATTGCGAAATACACTAAAGAATAATGAGTTCAATTCCAATTTATCTTTATCGCAACCAAAAATATATTAGAATTGTAAAAAATGGAATATTACAAAAACTTCAAAATGAATTAATCGAAATTTTATTTTTAAAATTAATTGGAAATCAATTATTTTTTACAACAAACAGAAACAAAATGTGCCCGTTCGACAGCAGACTTGTACGGGTAATTTAGTACTAATTAGAATAATAACAAGCAACAAAGTAAAAGCAAAATAAGCAGGTGTAGAGTTTATAACGAATCACGTGTATATGTTGACGTCACAGGAGGGAATGCCTCATGATGTGCACTTTCTCCCAAGCGGCTGTTTACTTGGTAAACCTGCTATATCAACCAAGTGAAAACAAAATTACATTCCTTCACTTTTTAATTCAAGTTCATTTCCTTGTTCATTTACCGCAAGTCATCTGAAAACAACAACAGCCATTAAGTGACTTTTACAATAGGAAGAACACGTTCTTTTCACACCCCGAACGATATTTAAAAAGGCTGTTTACCATTGAAGCAATCACGATTAAAAAACTTCTCAGAAGTACTTAGTACTTCAAGTCGTGATTAAAGAGTAACTTTGTTATGGAATAGATTGTTTTGGCTTCTTACACGATGTGCCAGAATTGGACGATGGTCAACTGGGCGACGGACAACTGGGCGGTGATCAATTGGGTGATAGCCAAGTGGGCGACGGTTATCTGGGCGACAGCAACTTAAAAATTAAGAACAAATACTAATAAAAGATTTAAAAACAACAATAAGAAAACGCATAACCTACCTTACACTACCCTTTTTCTTTCATAGGAGGAGGAAAATCTTCAAAATAGACCCTCTTGCCCTTGCAGGGAGTAGTGGCAGATTTCTAATAACTAAAAAACTCTCCTTTTGTCTTCCTTTTGTAGCCCTGGTGTCCGAGTTAGCGTTGCTTCGAGCTTAGCAGTGCCTATTAATTTCTAATCCGTTCCTCCGTTTCCTTATTCTCCACAATTACGTCCACCAATTTTGACACTAACTTCCAACCCCCATCGCTATCTACCACTGTTCCTACAAAGTTTCCAGGTATTATTATCTTCCCAAGTTGTTCTTCCAGTTCGTCCCTTTCCATGGTTCAGGTCACACATTTGAACCTAACACAATCTAACCATATTTTTCTTAAATGATCCTAACCATTTTGATATATTGTAATTCTACACAGTAAAACATCTTAATTGCCTGCGAAATTTTTAAAATTTTATGTTTAAACCGTTCTTTTGAGTCGTTTATCAAAAATATTATTTAAATTTACCAGGTAGTAGATCAATAAAAATATTGGTGATTTTAATAAAGATAACCATAAAAAAATTGTATTTGCATTACATAATTGATCTAGTATCGTATAATGTCACCAAGATGTGCAGCGCCCACTTGGCTATCGTTCAGTTGCCGATCGCCCAGTTGTCCGTGTCCGTTCTTGCGTGTATATTTAGTAGTCAGAATCTGATATTCAGAACTTTTCTCCTGTGTTGTCTGTTGTGTCACTGATTTCCATTTAGAATTTTACTGCCTAATACTTTTCTTATTACCTCTTCTCTTAGTCTTCAAGGTAATTCTCTCTTCTACCGTTTAGTTGGTACCCATTCCATGGCAACTTTGCCCAGTCCGTCATTCCCCATTCAGTTCACGTGACGAAACCAATCGTTTTTTTTTTGTCAAACTACGAAAACATCATTTGCTTTAAATATTATTTTAATCATATATTAGTTTGTCTTTCATCATCATCATAATCAACAGACTTTTTCACCCCACTGTTGGGCATTGGCCTCTTCTCTGAAAGGTGTTTCTCCTTAGCTGTAAGATAGAAACGGGGAACCTAGAGTTTAACGTCGAATCCGAACCACAGAAATTCCCGTGAAAGCGTTTAGTATTAAGATACCACAGTTGCAAACCGGATTATGGAATTGTATGTGGTGGGTTGCAGACACGATTTTTATAAATCTGCTTGGTAACTTTGAGGTTCCGCACCCAAGCCAGAATCGACGTTTTGCTCAGAAAGCGAATGCCGTACCAACTGAGCTACCACCACACTTTGTTTGTCTTTGCGTCCTACAAATGCGGCAAGATCTTTGTAGTACATCCATTTCCATAGAGGTTATTTTCCTTTGGTCTCTCTACAACATTTTCCATGTTTCTCAACCCTATAGCATTCTACTTTTAGTAGCAGGGTTGTATATTTTGCATTTTATTTTCCTTACAGTATTTTACCATACACCGTTTAACCTCTTCAGCCCCTTTCTTGGGAAATTTCATTTGCTAATTCTTATTCCTAAATAATCGCTGTTGTGGCGATGTATTCTATGTTGTCATTGCTATCTAACATTTCTGGTTCTGTGACAGGCTCCATTTCTCTTATTTTTCTATCAGTTTTCTTGCCATATGGTCCTAGCCTGTAAACAGCTGACCATCCTATATTTGTAAAGTATATATCAGTTCTAACAGTGTTCTGTTCTACAATTTGTTCCATACAAAAAAAGTTCTCGACCAGGGTGCTCCCTTTGGTTACCCACTTTGGGTAGCTGCCTCTTGGTTTCTATACTTTTCTTCAATAACACTTCCTAGTACTCTTCCATATATGCTGTCTCTTGGTTTTCATATTTGTCTGCAATAAGACTTATTACTCTTCCACATGAGGGTGACAATAACTGTATTGATGTCACATTTATTTCAATTGCTTTTTTCGTGAATTGATGTCTTCTTCTTTTTTGAGTGCCATTTTCTAACGCAAGTTGGCTATCATAACGACAATTTTGATGTTTGACATTGCTGCTCAGATTTCTATGGAGGAACACATACCGTTTCCTTAGGTTTTTTAGCCAACAAGTTAATTGTCTTCCTACTTCCTTTTCTCCTAATATTTTACCCTATATCATCAGTTGTACTAATTAGTTCTTGTATTCACCTGGCGTAGGGCTTCTTCATTTTTTTTTATCCGTCTACGATATCTTCCGCGTACGTAGGTATATCCAACATTCGAAGGCTTAGATTCTTGTCAATGTCTCGTTATTTAAGCGTCGGTGCTTCCATCCCCTAAAGAAGAATTGCGCAGACGTAACGCCTCACAAATTAGGTTTGAATTTCTATATTTGAACCACCGTTGCATAATAAGCTGTACGTTTTCACAATGGTGCATCTTATTTCTTACATTTGATCATTGTTCTCGTATATTCAATTGATGACCTATTTTCCATTCCGCGGATACAGGTTCTTCATTGAGGCATATGCAAAATAGTTTTAAGAGCATTTATCTTAGTTTTTCACTTTGTTTTCTATTCATTCAGCCCTCACGTCTAAGTATTAAATTTCCCATTAATCTCGCAACCTGTGACTAGTTGCATCAATCTTCTTCTGTTAACATATACCATGGCATGTCTCCATCTTTTAATTATTGTATGCTTCTTTGCCTATTTCTTGTTCTATCTGATTCTCGTCTACTTATTTTATACCTTTAGTCTGCTTTCCGATGAGTCTCTCTCGATTTTTAATCTTTTTGAGATTGGGATGTGGATATCCAATTGCCACATCAATTTGTTAAAGATCTGCCTGATTAGTCTATATAGCCATATGGTCGATTATTTTCACAATTTTTGATAGTCTACTTATCCATTTTCGACTAATGCTCCTTCCCTTCCTTCGCCGCTGACGGGTCCACTTTATATAGCTATATCTTTAACTTCTTTCTCTAATTACCTTGGTCCTCATTCTGTCCCTCGGAGTTTTTCCTGTAATTGTTCGTGATGTTTTCATTTCCTTTGTTTTCAAAATGAATTTGGTTTTCTTCGTGCCATGTTTCAGTAGCGTAGGCCATCATTGATTACATGCATGATTTATATATGCTGCCTTTATGCGTTCTATTGTCATATATATGTTTTGCCAAATTACATCTTTCAAACTGCCAGAGATGGCCCCGCCTTTAATAGTTTGCTGAAGAACTTATTCTCTTATTATTTCTTTAATTATTAAATTAAATAGTTGTGAACATTAGTACATACTCTTTTACCTATATTTTGTGTATAATACTATATTCAATAAAAACGACTAACAATGTAATCGCTTTCACAGGAATATCACAGCCCCGTCGTTCAAAAGGAACCCAGGCGTTCCCTAGTCCTGTTGATGTAGCTTCACTTATGCATGGTCATCCTAAACAACCTCATGAGTCGGTGACAGCTCTTCTTGGTGCATGGGGTGAACTCCTTTTGCACGATTTGGCAAGTACAGGAAATTTAGACAAAAAACTTTGCTGCCACGACAACGATCACAAACATGGTGAATGCTACGGACAAGTAGGTCGTGGGCTTTGCAAGGAATTTATGCGATCTCTCCCGACTATGGATATGGATGATTGCAGTTTTGGTAAGTTTTCTCTTCCATGTATGTGATATGCATCCATAAATAAAAATTTACTGTTGCAGAACACCGAAACCAAATGAACTTAGCTTCAGCGTTCTTAGATGGATCTGCTGTTTATGGATCAACAGAATCGTCCCTGGAGAAGTTGCGCACCTATGATGCAGGTCTAGTAAATGTATCAGCATGTGCCGCTTGCCATACCAATGCTCTTTATTCGGCTATTCTTCGAGAACATAATCGTGTCGCTATTAATTTGGCGCAACTTAACAGGCACTGGCCTGATGAAACCCTATTCCTCGAAAGTAGGAGAATTGTTGCTGCAGAAATTCAGCATATCACTTACAATGAATTTGTTCCAATTATACTGGACGAGGTAAATATAGAAACAATAACAACTGTCTTTTTCCTACTGAAATAATCCGTTTGTAGATCTCAGCATCAGAACCTGATTTGCAATTGTTAACTCATGGTCACTACACAAAATATTCCAGCTCAAATCGTGCAGGTGTCTATAATGAAGTTGCTTTAACTGCATTGCCAGCTTTGTTGTCCATGGTGCCCAGTTCTCTTGTAAGACATTCGATTTGATCTGATAACACAGAACTAAACAACTTATAATACTTTCAGATGAATGAAACAGCTGAGAATTTCGCTGAAATGGTAGATTTACTAATTCGCACGCCAGCTCAGACTCCAAGCATGCACATGATAGTTCCTCTTAGATCTAAATGGGAAACTGCCTCCTTGTTGATACATATGGGACGCGATCATGGAATTCCTGCTTATACTAAAATAGCAAAGTTCTGTTACGACACATCGGTAGAAACTTTTGAGGACATGGACAAAATGAATATCAAACAAGAAAACATTGATCTTCTCCAAAACTTATACAAGTTAGTAATGGAAAGCTGAAGTTATTTTTGAAATGTAAAATAATTTTGTATTTCAGTAATCCTGAAGATGTCGATTTACTGGCTGGTGCAATTTTGGAAAGTCCAGTTCTTGGTGCAGTAGTAGGTCCAACATTTACTTGTTTACTACGCCATCAGCTTGCTCTTCTCAGAAATTCAGACAGATTTTGGTATGAAAACGATCTACCTCCAAGTTCTCTCACTCGCGAGCAGCTGCAGGAAATTAGAAAAGTCACAGTAGCAGGTCTTTTGTGCGCTAATACTGAATATCTTGATAGAATCCAACCAAAAGCCTTTGTTCAAGAAGATCCTTTCCTGTAAGTATTCATTTTTCGGGAAAATATGCGGTAGTTGTAGTAGGGAAAATGGTATTATGACCGCTTAAATGTTATCGTGTAACCTTCGATGACTAAATGAAATTTTTTTCTCAATAGAAACGCGCGACTTTCGTGTGAACAACATCCTTTGCCACTTCTGATGCCTTGGTTGGAAATGGATCATACAGCTGACCTTTCAGAAGAAATGTTAATGGATGCAATTACTAAAGCAGAACAAGAAGTGCTTCAGCGCCGCAAAATGGAATATGATGTTTGGAAAACTGGTAAGTGCAAAGATAAGCTAAACAATCAGTTTAGAGAAGAGAATTCTACAACCGGTTTCCTGATTTGTTGTTTTGATGGTGAACCATGTCTCTATTTATCCATCATATTGAGTTTTCCATACGATTATTCTGTTCTAATTAATAATAATTTCCAGTTGGTGGAATTGATCCCAAATCACCTGCTGGAACTGCAGCTTCCTTCAGCAAAGCCAACAAACAGGCTCTTAAACTGGCTAATTCTTCTCTTCTGCTGGAGTTTGCCTCTAATGAAATTATTAATTCACTGCTGTAAGTATACTTATAATTCATTTGTGTAAACTTCTACTAACAAAACTTATTTTTAGCAATCATCGTCGCAAACGACAATTATTTGATAATAGCGTTCTGCAGTCAGTTTTCCGCGATGAACTCTCTGACGGTTTACAAAATGTAGATGTAAGTTCTTTGATACCAGCTCATAGTATAGACTTCGAAACTAGCTGTGATGAAACTGGACCTTGTGACCTCAGCACTCCTTATAGATCGTTTACTGGCCACTGCAACAATATCAGGAGTCCAAATCTCGGCAAAAGTTTAACCACATTTGCCCGATTGTTACCAAGTGCTTATGAAGATGGTATGTTGATTTCAAAATCTAGTATTCATTCTTTAACATTTGTTTACTTACAGGTATATCACGTCCACGTATTGTGGGCGCCACAGGTGTTCCTCTACCGTCACCTCGTGTCATCTCAACCGTTATTCACCCTGATATCAGCAATTTACATTCTCGATATACTCTTATGTCGATGCAGTTTGCACAATTTTTAGATCATGATCTTACCATGACACCTATTCATAAAGGTAAGCTATTTCAGAATAATTAAAATCCAAATTTTTAACAAACTTATTTTCTTGCAGGTTTTCACGAATCAATTCCTGACTGTAGATCTTGTGACAGTCCTCGCACAGTTCATCCGGAATGTAATCCCTTCCCAGTTCCAGCTGGAGACCATTACTATCCAGAGGTCAATGTCACTTCCGGTCAACGTCTCTGTTTCCCATTTATGAGATCATTACCTGGCCAACAACATCTTGGATCTAGGGAACAAGTTAATCAAAACACAGCGTTTTTGGATGCTTCACAGGTAAAAATCAGAAACTATCTATACCACCATATAGCTAACCTAGTTGTACCGTAGTCTATACTACATTACTGTAAATAGTTGTTCCGTAGCTATTTGAGAACCTCTGAACTAGTTTAAGTTAAGGAACTATCAAACTGCCTTAAAATTAGCTAAAGTAAGCATTTCCTGGACATTAAAGTACATACATACATTAAAACCCTGCATTCTTTATTTTTTTATTAGTGGGAAACATATTCAACATTCTACCAAAATGAAAAATCTATCGAAAAATTGATAAAAACTTATGTAAAATTCCTAAAGTAGTAAACAAATTGGCTAAAGTAGCTTAATTTAACAGTGTTAGATCAATTCCAAATCCCCAGGCAAATTGACTCTACGATCAGTACTACTTAACAAAATTGTTAAGAAATATACAGCAATGACAAATTTTGTATATTTCAGGTTTATGGTGAAAACCCATGCGTAATTCGCGAACTCAAAGGTTTTGGAGGACGTATGAACAGCACAATTCACCCCATCAAAGGTAAAGAGTTGCTGCCACAGAGTGATCATCATCCCGAATGCAAAGCACCTTCAGGATACTGTTTTATAGCAGGTAAATAGTCTCGCCGATGTATTACCTTATAATTTAAATTGTAAATGCTCACATGCCTATGAACATACAGGGCAAGCTTAAAATACATACGAACAATATTTTTCCTTAAAATGTTTGAGATGTTTGCGTATTTCTAATTATGCAGTTTGGTCAACAAACTTGTCGATAAAGGTTGGCTGTGGAAATTAAAACGTATATCATTACTTAAACTATACAGTTTATAGCATTTGCTACTGAGTAGTTGTCAATTGATAGTTCAATTGCTGCAATTATTTATTAATCTAGAACACAAATATTTGCTCCTGAAAGCATGACTTAAGATCGGCGTAGGGTTGCATACAACCATATGTACAAAAAAATTTTAGATAAAGGGTGGCTTTGTATGTCAGAACGTATGTCGCACTTTGAAACTGCTTTTAAATTGAGGGGATCGAGGGTTTATTTTCAAGTACATATTACAATAAATGTTCAAAATGTCCACCGTTTTCAT
>JABXWE010020693.1:0-15526 GCA_014611495.1 Limonius californicus | reverse complement strand
AATTAAAGGAAGAGGCTTTAAAGAAAGAAGTGGAATGGAAGAGAGAAAACGAGGACTTAAGAAAGGAAATCGAACAAATGAAGAAAAGGGTAGAAAACCAGGAAAGAAAAGAAAAGAAAAAAGTATTATTACAAGGGGAAAGGAATTCAGAAAAGAGAACACTAAACAAGAAATAAAAGAATTTTTGAGGAACGAAATAGGGGTAAATACAGACATAGAGGAAGCTTACGAGATAGGAATAGAAGCAAAGATGATTTTTTTTTCTTCGAGCAAAAAGTCAAAGTAATAACGGAAAAAAGAAGACTAGGTCAACAGAAGATATATATAGAAAGCGATTTCACACAGGAAGAACAGAGAATACAAGCAGCAATCAGGAAAGTAGCGAGAGAAAAGAGAAAAAGGAAAGAAGACCAGAATAGGATATAAGAAGCTAGACATAAACAACACAAAATTTGAATGGTCAGAAAAGGAGGGAGAGCTTTAATCCGGAAAGTCGACCAGGCCCCAAAACAATTAAGTGCCTCCACCAAAGACAGAAATATAAAAACGAAACCGGCAACGAATAGGACAACGAATAAAGGAAAAGGGGAAAACATAATTAAAATGGCAGCTTGGAATGTTAACAGTCTGACAAATAACGAAGAAGAAATAACACAGGAAATAAGAAAGGCAAAGATGGACTACGTAGGGGTAACAGAAACGAAAAAGAAAGGCAAAGGACTACGGAAACTACCAAACGGATACTGGATGTACTGGTCTGGATCGGGAAGGAATAGCATGCACAAGCTGGGGTAGCGTGCATGATAAAAGAAGAAAAGATGAAATACGTGAAAAAGGAAAACTATGTAAGTGAAAGGATATTAACATTGGAAATGAAAGAGGAGAAGGGAAAAGGAGAATACATGATAATAATAGCATATGGGCCAAACGAAGACAACAAACAAGAAGAAAAGGATATATTCTTCAGCGAAATGCAGCAACCAATAGACAACTATAACAATCCAGTCATAATCATGGGAGAGTAGGAAATAAGAACGACGGATTTGAAAGGTGCTTAGGAAAACACGGAGAAATCACGAGAACACCAAACGGTGAAAGAATATTGGAGTTTTGCATAGAGAACGAACTAGTAATAGGAAACTTATACTTTGTGCACAAAGAAATCCATAAAATAACGAGAGAAAGGAAAAGCAGGAAGGAGAAATCTATTAATAGACTACTTATATTTAGCAAGCCGATTAGAGCCATGGTCCAAGACGTAAAAGTAAAAAGAGGAGCTGAAATAGGGAGTGATCACTTTATGGTAACAATGACAATAAAGAACAGAAGAGCAGAAGAACCAGATAAGAAAAGAAAAATAATAAATAGAAAAATAAAAAATTACAG
Organism: Limonius californicus; assembly: GCA_014611495.1. Taxonomy (NCBI): domain Eukaryota; kingdom Metazoa; phylum Arthropoda; class Insecta; order Coleoptera; family Elateridae; genus Limonius; species Limonius californicus. The sequence goes on along the minus strand of JABXWE010020693.1, from coordinate 14,140 downwards.
ATTAAAAGAACCAAAAATAAGCAACAATTCCAAAAAGGAATGGAAGAAAAGATTAGACATAGGGGAAAAGATGGATCAATAGAAGAAATGTGGGGAAATCTGAGAAAAGCAATTTTAGAAGCAGCAGAAGAAAGTTGCGGCACGACAAAGATAACAAACAAAAATAATAAAAGAACACACTGGTGAACGGGCAGAGTGAAAGCAGCAGTAAAAATGAAAAAAGAAAAATGGAAAAGGTACTTAAGTTCAGGAAAACAAAAATATTATGAAGAATATCAAAAAGAAAGAAAATATGTGAAGAAAATCATAAAAGCGGAAAAACAAAAAACCTGGAGGGATTTCGAGGAAAAAATGAAAAAAGCATACAAAGAAAGTCAAAAGCTATTCTACGGCACGATGAGAAATATGAGAAAAGGAAAAACACCAACTATAAACAATATCAAGGATGAAAAAGGAAAGAACTTAACAAAAGAAGAAGAGATAATGGAAAGGTGGAGACAATATTTTAAAGGGCTACTAGAAGGAAAAGACTTAGAAAAAGAAAAAGAAGTAAAGAATACAATAGACAAAAGAGGAATTACACTGCTTGGCACGATCGCAAAAACATTCGCAAGAATACTAGAAAAGAGAATAAGGAGACACATAGAAGATACGTTAGAGGACAACCAGTACGGATTCAGACCAAACAGAAGAGTGCAGGATGCCATCTTCATACTTAGGCAGATAAGTGAAAAGACAATCAGAGGAGCGGGAGAAGCGCACATATGCTTCATAGACTTAGAAAAGGCGTTCGATAGAGTGAACAGGGAGGATATATGGAAAATGCTAAAAGAAAGGGGGGTAGAGCAGAAAGTGGTGAGAAGCGTACAGAGCCTGTACCAAAGCACAAAAAACTACGTGAGAACGAGACATGAAGAATCAAAACAATTTGAAACAACAAAAGGAGTGACGCAGGGCTGCATTCTGAGCCCACTACTGTTCTCTCTGGTGCTGGATGAAGCTATCAAGAAAACAAGAAAGGAGGCAAAATTCTATGAAGTAGGAAACTGGAAAATGGCGAATATAAAAGTTTTAGAGATATGCTACGCCGACGATATGATAATGAAGCGAAGAACGAAAAACATTAAACAAAAATATAGAGCACTTACAACGACAACTGGAAAATATAAACATGAAAATCAACAGCAGTAAAACAAAAACCATGGTAATATACAGAGAAGAAACAAAGCACGAAGTAGAGCTGGAGGGAGAAAGGCTAGACCAAGTAAGCAGATTCAAATATCTAGGCTCAGTGTTTTCACAAGATGGAAGAATAGATGAAGAGATAAAATAAAGAAGAGGAGCAGCAGGAAGATTCTTCAACAGTATCAAACACACATTCTTAGGAAATAAAGAAATACCGAGCGAAACGAAAGTGCAAATTTACAAAAAAGTAGCAGTACCAATTATAACATACAGCTCAGAATCATGGACAACAACGGAAAGCCAGCGAAACAAAATAAGTAGTACCGAGATGAGATTCCTAAGGAAGATAAAGGGAAAAACGATTATGGACAGAATTAGAATGACAGCATATCGAGAGAAACTGGAAATAGAGCCAATAGAAAACAAGATAGAAGAGGGTCAGATGAGATGGTTCGGCCATGTAATGAGGATGGGAGAGGAAAGAACGACAAGGAGGGTATACGAAGCAAGAACAAAGAAAAAGAAAGGGACGGGAAGACCCAGGAAAATATGGAATGAAGAGGTAAAGAATGCCGCAGAGAGGAGGGAGTTAAAGTGAGATGAAATAAGGACAATGACGCAAGATAGAATACGATGGAGGGTGGCATGGAAAAAACAGACAAAGGTCTAACAACAACACCCAGCCTTACACTCGAAAGGGTAGAAAGGCTTAAGGATTAAGTAAGTAAGTATTATACATTTTTTAAGTTAATTAAAATTAATTAACTTAAAAATTTATTTTACAGATTCAAATTATATCAAATAAATGATTAATCATTTTTATTGATTTCTTTTTTATTTTTAATATTACATAGAACTGCATACAAAAAATGCGCTAAGACACATACGATCAGTCTGTATCTAAACGATTATTATGTTTTAGTAACGTGAGAAATTTTAAAATCAGTTTTACTCTAATTTACATTTTATATTTGTCGCTAATATAAATGCAATAGTACATACTTCAAAGACATAATGATCAACGCTTAATAAATTTTTTTAAATTTTTAACTAGAGTAGAAGTGTTAGCGCCTCCCGTGATGCGGAGCCTACGTTAAGCTGTAGGTCCTCTATGTCTGTGGTACTTTCCAACGCGCAAAGGAGAGAAGAGCTCGTAATGAACGAAGCTCTCAAAGCAGACGACACATAATAAATGATTTTAAAAATATGGAAACTATTATAGTCCGTGTTTAGGGGTTTTCCTAAATATTAAACATATCCCTGAATATTATTAACCTATATTTGAAAAAAATAATAGAATTAGAAGCAGTTCTAACATCATTTTCCCCATATGAATTTAATATTTTTCACAAATTCACTTTAAATCCTATAAATATCAAAAAAACGATCATCGGTAATTATTAATATTTTTTTACGATTTCTAACACTCTTATACTGCCCAAATATTATTAAGTAATGTTGGTTTCTAGGTTGTTCTTGGTTCAATCATTTTGTATAAATAAAGTCCAATTCTAAACTAATAAGTGCCTAAATTTAATTTCACTAATTTGAAATGTTATTTTTTTTATATCGAAACAATTCTGGTACATGTGAACATTTTCTAAAATGCATGGTGTATGGTTTTTGATTACATTTTCAAAATTCTTGTATTTCAAGTTAAAACAAGTGCTCTGAAGTATCCTAAAATATATAGTTATGTCGATTCTAGTTTTCTTAAAAATGCAGCATATCACTTTTTGATAAATTTTCAAAATCCTTCTGTTTTTTAAACGCTAAATTAAAACAGTTAATGTGTTCTACCATATTGTTTAATCTTGTTTGTACGGGTTTTCTCCTAATTAAAAAGAGCAAAAGATACCTAAGCCGAACCTGTGCTCCCTCTTATCGCGCTTCCAGAATTATTTTTGAACGAACTTTGAACCTTCGAATTTATTAACAATAAATTAATTCGTGAAACCTTGATTACGCTACATTTTAAATACTTTCACAACAAAACTTGTTACCAAGGCAACCTATTTGCGTAAAATATGGAGCAAAGATCTAACCTAGAACTGTAAAAATACGTACATTTAGTGGCCGTAGCAGAGCTCAGCAACTTGAAATTGTTGGTGAAATTGGGGCGTACGGCCACATTTGACTGCACTTTGGTGTAGACGAATCTTGCTAAACTTCTCGCTGCCATGACTGCTGATAAAATGCGAATGTGGAAACAGTAAACTTGAAAATAATGATAAAAAGTTGGACCGGTCTCGATGAAGCAATCTGTAAGTACACAAGTTTGCTGTAAACAATGCGGTGGAGCAGAGGAATGAATAGAGCGTATCCGCACCGTCAGATTTAATAGTTTGTTGGGTCACTGTACCGCACAGGACCGGCTACGGATATTTTCAGCGAAACTTGCTCGGAACACTGTTATTATTCTAAATTTTCAAATCCAGAAAATATTCTTAAAGCAATTTTTAGCTAGGGTAGCACAACAGTATCAATTTTTTCCGGAGTGTTTCAAATCTTCAAAGATCCGCTTTACTTTTTGTAATGGGCGCCATATCATATTTTTCTGCATTTGAATTGAACTGAATACTCTCCCATACCATAGGCATAACGAAAGTATTAGTGTTTCTCAAATACTTCGACTGATACATACACTTTAACGAATATGTGGACCTTCAGGAACCTAAAAAGTGTATGTGACCGGTGGTATATCCGAAATTACTGGATCGATGCTGATTAAATTTAAATGTTAAAGATTATCAAACATTCATCCATACAATAAGCCTCTATAAATAACTGTGGAACCAGAAAAGGCATTGATTATGAATTTTTCCCAAAAGCTGCTCCGCAATTTCTAAATTGCCATGGCATAGACGCATAGCCGGTTGTAGGCGGGAGCAAAGAGAGCAGTTGCCCCAGGCGCCTAAAAGTAATAGACGCCATCGCACCCGTTACATTCAATAAATGTTAATATCGTTGACAGCTGCCTTAAAATAATTATTACAATAAATTTAATAGAATTTAATCGCCGTAAAGGCTTCCGCCTAAACCAGTATATTTCAGGCGCTAGTCTATATAAGTTCCTAGAAAGCTGTACTCTTTTATTTAATGATATTTTGGGCCCTTCCACACTAATTATTCCATTATTTGGTTTTACTGTCTATTTTTCATATTTACTTCGCTAATGCATTGTATAATCCAAAGAAGATTCCCATTTAATTCTTATAGGGCTAAGAATTTAACGTCTCTCGGAAACTACAGTTTATTGTATTGTTAGCATTACACCCCAGGTGTTTGCACAAAAGGGCAAAGTAATCTCTAAAATGAATAAACATTCGAAAAGCAGTTTTAGTAACTTCTACTTTTTGGGCCTTAATAAACATTTATAAAAGTGTAGGCACATGCTTGTTGCTTATGCTAGTGGACTTTTGTTTATTCCATCAATGGTAGGAAACGTGTGAACAAGTATTATTATATACATTCACCGACATAATATGAATTAGTTATTTAATAATTTATTATTCACTTTGTGTGTAGTTTCTTTGATTTTCGTAATAATAGTTCTACGTTGGTTTTGATTTGCCGCTTCTTACGGATTAAAGCCTTATTTTATTGGCCGCTCCCTAGCCAATTATTATTTTATTATTTCCCGAATACAGTTTAGTGACCATATTGTTTGTTATCCTAGAGAAATGCCGATGAATATTTTGTCTACGCGCTTGACCGTGAACGTTTGCTGGAAATCTCCTGCCCTTGAGGGAGCCCTACGTGTTAATTGTTCTAGAATTCTTGCTACATATTTCGTCATATGGTGAAATACTCCAGCTAGTAGTCGCAGTAATAGTAGTCGACTTAAGATCTCCTTTCGACTCGGTTGCTTGCTAAGACTTCGGCGTCGACGACAAGTACTGCAGGAGTGGTTTGAGTTTCGATTGGGTGTCCATTTCGTGAATTTTCCTATCGCCGTGATCACCGTGGGGCGAACAGAACCATCGATAAATCTTGGATTTAGAAAACACGCTGAATTTTTTGGAAGGCAATTCATTGCGAATTTGCTTATCGCTTTTGGCGGATTAATATCGAAGCCTTTTCCTGATCCTCTGGTTGTCCCGCTGCTGCGACAAACGCAAAGCGATCTCGTGCCTGTAATTTTTTTCCGAGGAAGAATGTAGGTACGCCCCAAATTATGCCTCTTTCTCTATTAAGGTAAAAATTGTTTGGAGATGAATAAAAATGTGCTGGACCCTTTTCTTGATGCAACGCAAAGCGACCTTCGGTCACCATTTGTATTAGTTGTTAACCGTAAAGTGAAATTAATTTTTGTAAACTTGAACGTCACTGGCTGTGCAGATCTGTGTTGTTAGTAAAGTAAATATCGTAAGCCAGTGGCGGCGAGCTCTTTTGTATGGGCGTCCCAACTTCCTTTGTGTTCAACTACAATTATTACCGTTTTGATTGTATTTTTTTGTACTATGTGTGTTACCAATTTCAAGCAATAGAGTTATATTTGTCTTAAAATTCATCATGTCTTATTATCTGTGTATTTTATTGTGTATAAACTTTTTAAGCATTATATACCGGAGGACGCACAATGAAGGCGAGTTCGATTCCCGTAAGCTGCTGGTTTCTCGGCCCTCCTACGGGAACCTGCATTCAGCTGTAACCTGGTGGGTGGCGCCCATTAATTTCGACTTACCCTGAATACTACTACGCTAGATTTCCTTCCCTTAAGCATTTCTCGTGAGCTGCCCCTACTTCTCTGAGTTAACCCAAAGGCACTTCCATCTTTTCTGCTGCGAAAGAGCTCGTTTGGCCCGTAACACAATATACGTTAAATAAAAACTTATTTAAAAAGACCTTCTAGCTGTGAGTTATATAAAATTATAATAATTTAAATTCTATGGAAAACTCGGGAAAAGAAAGTTAGGTGGGTGGCAATATCAAAAAAGAAAAAAGCCAAAGTGATAGAAAATAAAAAACAGGTAACCGCATTATTAAATTTATTTTCGACGTGGAATTCTGAAAAAAAAATTACTAAAACACCTCCACAATTCAATGTCTTAGATGTAATTTCATCGAGAAGTTAATCTACCTCACATTTTAATCAAGAAACAGAAGACTTTGTTTCTGTTATTGGGGTAAGAATTAATTGATTACCACAGGAACTTCAGAAAAAAAGAAACGAAGATGTACAATTTCTTGGATATAATAATAAAGTATTTAATGTAAAGCATCTAGATTTTGTTTTTGTTTTTATGTATATAAAACATAAATATTTAAATAAAACTGCGGCTTACAATATCATAGTAATGTGTAAGTTCTTTATTATTTATAAAGTAATATACAGACATTCCAGAGTAACATATTTTTATTAGCCGATTATATAATTTGGTAGGCGCATATTACAAAAACTTGCCGCCGACGGAAAACATCTACCGCCGACCCTGCATAGAGGGCTTTAATATAAATTGAATGAATTTGGTCGAACTGCAAAGCTTGTCTGAGAAATTTAACAAATTTTGGAAAATTTTAAATTTATTCGTAAGATTTTACAAGAATAATCTGCAAGTTACGCATCATTCTGAAGATATTTTTTGTACATTTAGAATATAGACTAAAAATATACCTACCCTATTAAATATCAGAGTTTATTATTATTATTATCCAGTGGCGACTTGTACTAAAGGGCACAAGGGCACGTGCCCACCCAACCACCAAGATAAACACAGAAAGAAATTCGCATGTAATTCAGTGCATTATTTTAATTTCATTATTTTAACGATGGTATCAAATTTTCCTTCCGCACCAAAGGCGCGGCTAACACGCTCAAAACTATGTTCCGGGGAACGCTCTGATTTGTTCCCCACGTAGAGGTGATTCGGTTGCCTATCGGTTATCTTCGCTATACGTGATATACGAGGCGAATGGGGCACCGAGCACATTGTTCCCGTTTGCAGTCAACGTTTGAATTTGCACTTTGGAGCGCTATTTTCGCGCAATCGCGCGTTTGATTTCAAAGACGAAAGTAACGTTTTTTCAATGATGGAAGTTAATTGTGTGCAAAAAGATCGACTGAACGCATTGGCGGTCCTATCAATAGAAAAGAAGTTCGTCCAGTCTATCCCGGATTTTGACAACAAAGTCATACACGTCTTTTCCAGCATGAAAAATAGGAGAATGGATTTTATGTACAAAAAATAGGTAAGTTTTTTCTTGTGCCCGCCCTCTTTCTTATCTCACGAGCCGCCACTGTTATTTTCATATTATGGTGCTTCAACATCTCAGGTCATTAGAGTTCGATTACTCATTGGTTTTACCACAAGCCTATACGTACGAGCTTGTGAACGTGCGTATGTAATGAACTCAGAATTAAATTCGTTAAACTTTCGTATGTAAAACTTCACAAATATGGATATTAAAAAAGTATCAAAATAATCATGATGTTTGATTACAAATTTTAAAAGTTCTCCCGTAAATTCAGAAAAGTATGGTCATTCATAAAAGGCGAGGATTGCTGAAGTTTTTATGTTTTGATTTTGTGCCACTCTGTCTGGATTAGCCTTCTACTTTAATTGCCGCTTCATAGGAATTAAATTTCTATTTTAATTGCCATCTTCTTATGTCGATTACAGTTTTCGTTATTTTTCTTTTAACATTGAGTTATGTTGACAGTTTCCCTTTGTAGGCTAGAATTGCCGATTTATGTTTTGTCTGCACCTGGCCCTGGACGCTTTCTGCGAATTTACGTGTCAGATCTTTCCAGAACTATTTCATCATATTTCTAAAGATGGTGTAATATTTTTGACCGACGCATGTTCGCGCTGCATTTGGGCCTTCAGTCAGTCCTCCATCTTCGTTGACTCCGGACTTCCCAAATTCCATCTACGGGGGGCCGTAAATAAGTCGAGGGCTGCAGGGGCGGCTTGGGTTTTCGATGGGTGTTTATCATATGTGATTTTTGTTTCGCTGTTTTACCGTGGGGTGAAAACAGAACATTCGACAAGTGTCGGAGTTAGAAACACACTGGATTTTATCCCTGGAAAGGCAATTTATTGTAAAATTTGCCGATCGCCTTTGGTGGATTTATATCGAGCCCAGTTCCTGTCCCTCTGGTAGTACCGTCGGTGCGACGAACGCATCGAAGTTTTGGCCCTTGATGTTGACTCCATTCCGTCCAGTCTTCAGGGGCGTGCCTGCGGATTTTCCCGCATCTTGAACGAAATTGTGCCTATCTCTCTCTATCCCATTAATCGGAAGCTAAAGTAAAGAACTACATTTTTTGTGTGGTGAAAAACAAACCTCGCGTTAACTTGCAAAAATCCAAGTGACTGAACCCTCAGCTAGGCTGCAGGAATTTTTCCACCTATTCTGTTGCGGGTCGACGAAAAAGCTCGTTTGGCCCGTAACAACCTCTGGAGTAGTGCTTTTGCACCATAACGCCCGACTGCACGTAACAACCTCTCATTATGCAACTCATTGAGCAATTCATTTCTAAACTATCCCCTCTACAGTCCCGACTTACCTCTGAGTCACTATCACCTCGTCCTCCACCTTACGAGTTTTCTAAAACCTGCGACCGTTTTCTTGACGGCGACGACCTCAGAATAACGGTACAAAATTGGTTTTTGTCGCAGGCGGCAACTTTCTGTGATGAATGTATACAAAAACGCGTACCACGATATGGTAAGTGTTTAAATTTGAATGGTGACTGTACAGAAATAGTTTCGGAATGTGTCTAAGAACTACAAGAAAATTCCATAATATTGACATTAGATTTATACCTACGCAATTCGCTCATCGACGCCGAAGTTTAGATTCATTGTCGTATGCGTACGCATTTCTGCGGAGGTATTACTTGAATAAAAAATATCGAATGGTTGTAAATACCTATGCTTATTATTTAAAATGATGTCAGGCGATTTTTCTATTATGATAAGCATGTGCTGCTATGACTAATTCGGCACCTATCAAGAAAATAATTAGCCCTTTAGATAAGTTGTTAGGTATAATAAGCATGTGCTACGGTATTTATATATGCAAACACAACACAAACGCGAAATAGTATCTCTTTAAATAACAGGCAAATCCAAAATGGGTTTAGAAATTCTTAAACTAACTTGCAAAATATTTATTATAAATAATATTATAGTTTGCGCTATGGGAGATGGTAAATATTAAAAGTATATTAATTGCGTTATCTCTTGATGGTCTTCTACTTTTAGTTTCCATGTTAGATCTAATTAAATCCTTAAAAGACACACAAGATCTGTTAGAGGCATACAATAGTGGGGACTACATAAAAACACTTATGAAATTAATAGACATCAAGTTGGCAGTTGACCCTCCTGCAAAGGGTTCTTCAGAAGAACAAGTCTTGTTATCCACCAGACAACAGCTTCAGTCAATCTACCCTTATTATCTCAAGATGCGAAGCAGAATTAATAATGTACCAACAATAGAAGAAATAAGAAACATGAAGTATGAAGATGCAATCGATCAGCTGATAAATAATTTAGATGGTGCTTTATATGAAATAGAACTGAGGGTAGACGATTTACGTAATGGAGGTTTTCTTCTGCCCGAATTGCAAGCAAGATATGAAGAACTAATAAACTTTCTTAATGACATTACTGAACAAAACGAAACTGCATTTTTACAGGCAGCTGGAGTCACGGTAGAAGATGGCGAGGTAAAATTTGGTGTTGCAAATGCTGGATTATACCTACATCGAAATAGTGAGCATTACAAAGACGATTCGATTATCTGATAGTAATGGGAATTTTAATTTACAGTTGGAAAAGTGTAAACGGACAAACATAGTCGTCCTAAATTTTCAGAGAAGACAAATCTGCTTGATAACGGCACGAAATAAAACGAACATTATAACGGAAAATAGGAAACTGACATTTAATAATTTATTTGTAGGTAGATTAACATAATAATAATTATACTTATCATAAAAATGAATTAACAAAACCTTCTCTGCACCTCTGATAGTTTCTAATGTTTACATTTGAAGGTCTTAGCATATTATAAGATTTGCATGTTGTGAGAGAACGTGAATCTGTTTTACGAAGTTTAGTACGGACTAGCAGTATAAAAAGAAGCACAATTTAAGTAACACGCAATATATTTGATATTATACAAAGTAATTCCCATTTATTTTAAAACACATTGCAACGTACTAAAAGTTTTTGAAAACAGCCGACCAAGGTATCCGAAGAAACGGCTATCTTTTGAATTTTTCTTGTCTTTTACGTCCTGAAAAATTTTCCCTTTCAGAACAGTTTCCACTTTCGTGAAAGTCTGCTGGTGCCAAGTCAGGTGAATACGGTGGGCGACTAGTTTCAATCGCGTCGTGTTGTATGAGAAATGACTTCAAAATCAGTATAGAATGGGCAGATGCACTGCCACGTAAGAACCAACTACCACTTTCTCGATATTGCGGGTTTTTGGTTCTGGAGTTTTGCAACCCAAACTTATTGGGTCTTGGTGGTGATTTTTAGATCCACTGCATGCTCTAGTGTTTCGAAATAGTATCATATATACCAATGATTCATCACCAGTGACGATGCGGTTAAGAATTTGCAATTGTTACGAATGAACGAAGTTGGTGTATGATGCAACGAGTCATCTTGAATATTTTCAGATCTACCTTTAAAACTTTTAAACCATTAATACACTCTAGTACGACTTCAGGTATAGTCACCGCATACAGTTTTTCAACATTTTATAAATCTTTGTTGGAGGTTTGCCTAAGTTACAGCAAAATTTAAAATTCACTCATTGTACCATGACCATTGATAGAAACACGATGTACAGGTTAACGTCCTACACAAAATCTAACAGCTGTTCGTTCTACAGATCGTTCTTCGCTTGGCCTCCCTGTAACGGGCCAAAATGGTGACAAGTGCATTATTTGTTGTTTAATTACCAAGTTCACGAAGTTTCAACATTTTGAAGATAAGAGACCAACAACCAACATCTGCGACAGCCATGACGCGGAATGTTCCAGAACAAACGCGACCCTCTCTACAGCAGTAGGTGTAAAACCACGAGCGCGGCCATTTGAAATAACTTTATTCCCTGGCTTTGGATTTAATCCAAAGTCAGAAATATTCCGCAACCTTCTTCTAAGAGTATCCTTAGAAGATCCTAGTGTTGAAAATCCGTTCCTGAAATTAACTAGTCTAGTAAAATACGTTTACTAAATTCCGTATACTTACCCGAAAGTGAATTAATAATTTTCCAGTATTTTGCCGTTGTGTTAACAAATTTAATAATTTTGAGTTTCCAATTACGGAGTCCGAAGCTGAGCGAGCTAGTGTCCGTCGACCGTAGATATCTGTTGGGGTTAATTTGTTAAATTATACCGCCGTTCGAAATCGTTGGATTTCCAGGACATTTTTGACAGTAAAGTTAGTAGATATAAATATTTAACTTGCTTTGCTTGTTCATTTGAGTGACCAGTAGTACGTTTTCCCTGTGACAGACATTTTTATTGTTGTTTCACCGGTGTTTGAATCGGTTAACATCAGTAAATAATTCTGTATAAAGGTTATTATTGTTAGGGGAACCAGTGTCTGAATTGGTGACGTACCTTAACTTTAATAGCACCTGTTGTTAGTAGTTGAACACCCTGTACAAGGTTTGTCGTGATTTTTGGAGAAATTTCACGAGACGTCAAATTTTTGTAAGTCCCGCTTAAAGATTTGAATTGATTTGGAGTATTTTGAACAGTTCAAAGCGATCTACAAATTCTGTCGCAGAGTAATTTTTTGCAAATTTGTAGGGGAAGTAACCCCATTTTCTTTAAAGAGGCTGGAGAATTTTAGCCCACTAATTAGAGTGCAGAATCCGTGTACCACACATTTTCACTGTAAAAGTCAGAATCCTACACGAGTAATAATTACAGCAAAGCGAGGTTGAATTATTTGTAACACAACATTATTCTAAAAGTATAAATTCTTAAACTGGAAAGTGTATCATTCACTCACGAATCCCGAATACCGTTTATCTGATCGCAAGGAAATTTAATTCCTTAGAAGCAACAAATTAAGGCTAATTGTTTGGTTTATGTTGGATGCGTACAGGTGACAGCGGCGGCCATTTTGTCCACGGGAGGAAGCTGTATCTACCAGAGCCAGCTGGAGGTCGTTCTACCGACCACTACGGACGAGCCATTGGGACTACAGCGAAAACCAGTGGCAGCGCAACATATTTGATTTGTAATAATTAATTCAAGTTTAATATTTATTTAATTTATACATCTTATGTACCTAGCACTTTACGTACGTTAATAAATTTATTTTTTCCAAGCACTTATAATTGAATTCTAGACAACTCAAGAGACTACCTAGGTTATGAATTTTTGGATCGTTCGCGCCCCGTATGAGCCACAGGGCGCAACGTTACAACCCTCTATTGATAAAACTGTGAACTATTATGGCTTAACATTTGGTATAATTTCACACGACCCATGTGCTGCACTGTGAATTCGGGAATTAAATTGCCAACCTCGTATAATATAATTTTAGAGGATCAACGATTTAAAAAATATTCTGGAGTACTGTCTTGGGATTTAAGAAAGAATTTCAAGTTCCCATGTAAACAAGTAAACGGTTGGTGTATAGGTTGCTTCTAATTCAAGGCGAGTTGATTTAGTCAGTTATCATTATGTATATATACTACAGCAAAACAATGTTTTTTTTAGTAAACGTAATTCAGTTCTGGACAATACGTGTTTTTTGTAAACAAAACGAGGTGGCTAATTTCTGGTTTAAGCTAAAGCTGTATATTACATATAATTAGGGTCCCATCAGAGAATGATGGATTATATATAGTAAACGAATTTTCATCGGATAATAAGGGGCCGGGACAATTCGCTGAATGTCCAAAACGGCAACTCTGTATTTCAGATGTCCAAAACGCTGACAAGGCCCATAATGCCGACTGCTGTTCGAAGACCATTTCGCAGACTAAAAGGTCAAAACGCCGACCAGCGTTAATCAACGCCACAGAGATTGATAACCTAGTGTCGAAAACTAAAACGGTCGAACCTTGCATGTTCACTAATATTTCTGTTTCGTAATGGACACTTTGTCAAATCCGACTAAAACGTCGAAACGTGATCATGACGAAAACGTCGATTCTCGTAAGGAATATATTGCCGACTACGACCATAACGCAGAAAGAAGATTAGGACCGAAACGTCGACAGAAGAATGTGACTGAAGCGCTGAACTCTTGTAACGATTACTTAGTCGACCACAACTAAAACGGCGATACGCGTAGCTGTGTATATTTTAATAATGTGCATTCAAATTCAAGTTGTCTGGTAGGATTGCTTATTCGGCTTCCTTTTACGTTGCTTCATTATAAGCACGCGGATAGATATAAAAGCGTGGTGGCTGTGGTATTCCTGAAGTATATTCACTTAACTACATGTTTGTCTCACGTAGTTGTTTTGATAACATATGATCCGAGTAAGAAATTGCAGTTTTGGCCGTAAATCAATAAATATTTTAACCTCTATAGAGTTTTATTTACTAAACCAAACTACTTATTATAGATTACGAAGCAGGAAATACATAAAAACATCCTACGAAACACCACATAACCTATTATACCAAAGTCTGTAACGTTGCAGCATCACTAATTATTTTTATGGTGCAATTTATTTTGTAAAAATCGTGTACAGTGTGCTGTTTGATAAAACGAATTGGTGAATTTTTTATCCCGTACCTAATTATATCTGTAATTTTAGTTTAGCAACGACTACTTGATGCTTATTTTATTTTATTATATTTATTTAATAATAGTATATTAAAGAACTAGTAGTTAAGATGAAATTTAATATTTAATTTTCAAATTTTATCCTCATGTGACATTTGACAAAATCGAGTTGTCTTCATATTTGAAGTATCTTAGCGATTCTGCTGCCATCTAGCGGTCGACATTTTTGC
>JABXWE010020692.1:0-34567 GCA_014611495.1 Limonius californicus | reverse complement strand
TGCGATATGGTTGAAAATAAATTTCCTCCAGAAGAAACTTGATCTTTATTTTTTATATCTTTACTGGTATACCACATTTATAATTAAATACGGTCTGTAAAAACGAATTTTTTGCTAGCCAATAGTATTCCCAATAATAAAATCTTTATGAATTTGTGTTTTGTATTAGTAACCAGTTCTTTTAAGTTCAAGTGTAGAAAGTAGATGTTTAACTTTAATAAAAAAAGCAATTAAAAGAAAACCAGTAGTTATTAGCTTTCCGTTATATCTGGTTAAAATATAGTCTAAAAAAATTTTTAAATTTTTAAAACAAATTGATGATGATGTCATAACTCGAAAACAGTTGAAGGTTTGAACTTTAATTTAAGGTAAAAGTATGTATTTTTAGAAATAAAATCGACGTGCTCAAAGAGTCAGCCGAAATATAATTTTGTTTCGATTTTAATGAATTTATGCCACCATTGTCAGGGACTCATTGTTTATAAATCCAGTTTAATCGGATTATTTAAATTTAGTGGCTTCTCGAACATAAAACGGATCTAAAATGTTCCGTCAACGACTAAGCATTTCAAATTTGCCGCTCTCCACTCGAAGATTTAATGATTTCTTCAATCTGGCAGTCCCCTGTTCTAATGTAATATTACACCATACAACGAAGGCGATGTTGCCGTCATTTTGGAGGTGACAAGAGGCAGTCTGCATACCGGAGGTGACTTTGTATTGGGAGTACCAAATTCATAAGCGACGCCAGCGCCAGCGGTATATACTCGAACTAAAAGACCGTTTTGTAGATACTGGGGGTCAAAATCACCTCCAAGCAAATTTTCGGGAATGGACTCCTGAGCACATCTAGTATCAGAAAACTTAACAACTATGGCGATACGTTGTCACCTCCGAAATCGGAAGTGACAACGAAATTTTGGAGGTGACTACGTTAAGAACATACCTATTTTGGAGGTCATATTAACCTTGTATGAATATATATATATATATATATATATAAAGTAGGGGCTCACTTTTTATACCTGTAAGTGTACAGGTGTGTTGTTTTATTTTCTGATATTTTGGATAGTAGGATAGTTAAGCAATGAAAGGCTATATTAATTAATTTCTTTCAAAGTTTATGTCCTCAATGATTGTGGTTTACGTCAAAACTGGTTAATTCTTAAATAGATTACTGCACCAAATCCATAAGTTACAAGTGGAATATTTAATTTTCGGCAGTTGCCGCTGTTAGAATTTGCTTTCAATATTAATTTAAATGTGAAACCCCAAATCAATCAGTTAAGAAGCAGACGTAATGAAAGTAGACTTGTCTTCATAGCTAGATAGTTAACAAAGTTTAAACTTCCAGCTAGAGCATGGCAAATGCTACTTAAACTCTATTAACGAACTCCAAGTAAACTCGATAATCCCGTCGTTTACTAATCTTCTAAGACAGCATTTTCCGTCTAGGCCGCAGTGCACTTACTGACCCGCACGTTGCGCCCTCGCGACCTTCTAATATCATTTCGCGAAATTATTACGGGCTGCAGAGGAAACCAAAGCCGCCACTGAACTAGAGCGCAACTCTATAATCCTGCGGTTTTCATTAGTGCTGCTGAACCGAGTGTTAAGCCTTAAAACATTTTCATTAGCGATTCCTTGTTCTATTCTAAATCATCGGATGCAAAAAGGCGCCTCATTATTCAGCTAGAATTATAGTTGCTGGAAAATTCTTTTGTTAACGAACGAGGCTGTAGGGGCTCTTTACTCTTTTCACTCGCTAGGATAATTAAGTTAACTTGAAAATATATCTTTAGAAATAAATCTCTGAGGCTATATCGTTTTTATACGTAATTACGGGTAAAAGAGAAGGAAGAGAAACTGTTATATATAACGAGCAATGTTATGCCTGCAGGAGAAATCAGTAGATAGTCTTGCATTTTAAGGTTTATTTATAAAATAAAAATCTCCACGGTTTTTAAAACATATTTTGAATTAGTTAGTAGACACTAGAACAAGCGCATAATTGAAATTTTTGAAAAATTTTGTTTTATTAGATAATATCGCCTGTTGTTTAGCACATATCCGAAACGTTACTTTAATACGTTGTATCCGTTTGTGAATTTTCTGAGTTTAACTTCTTACTTTTTTTCCATTCATTCATACTACCGTACCACCCCCCCCCGGAACCGCTTTCGCGTTACTTCAGGGGGGTGCAGGCGTCCCTTACACACTAAACATTCATGCAGCATGCACCCTAAACTTAACTAAGCGAAATGCGGTCGCCCCAGTCGGGATTCGAAACTACAGCGGAACGAGCGCAATTCAGTGTGACCTCGAGTGGCAACGCGTTGCTGCGCTAGACCACCGAGGTCCCTAATATAACTTCTTACTTACTACCATTAAACAGATTATTATCCGCTTAACGGTAACACAGGTAGGATGACTAGAATAATAAACTTTTATATTCTAATAATGGATATGTTGTGTAAAGCAAGGATTAAAAATTGTACTGCAGAAAATTCTACTTGTAAAAATGCCCCCTCATTGGGTTATGATACCTATTTTTAAAATTCTCTGCAGTAACGAAATTCATTGATATGATGATATGATATGTATAAGAGTTTTTTCCGGAAAATTTCCACAAAAAAAGTGCTCTGATTAAAATATGGATGTCCTAAAAATTCTATAAGCAAACATTTTATTATTGAGATATCTCTACCAAGAACCTCGCAAGCAAGAAATCCACTGGTTAAAATCCCAATTTTTTAAAATATCATTTGCAAGAAATTTCGTTGGTAGAATATCACTTGGTGAGGTCTGTCTGTCGCATTTTTAATATTGTTGTCAGTAAAAATTGCATTGTTAAAGCCCATTTGCAAGATATCTTTAAAACATTCTTCTGTAAGGTCTCTCAAGTGAAAATTTTGGCACAGAAAGCATTTAATGGTTTAGTTGATGAAATATCACCCAGAATATTTCCCAACCGACAATTTTGATACAAAAATGTATATATATTTTTAAAATTCCTGTTCGTAAATGTACGTTCATAAAATCGCCCTCTATCAAAAATTTTGCTAGTTAATAGGTTACCGTTTAAAATACTCAGTTTTAAAAATCCCACCAGTAAAAAATTTCGTTATACTGACACAAAAACTTAAAGATTAAAATTTACATTTATAAAGATCACGTCAGTAGAAATTTTATAAGTAAAATACCTTGTTTCATTATCAGTAAAATCCATCAAGAAGAACCAATTTTTAAAATTCCGTCGGTAGTAATATCATTGGTAAAATATCCACTTCTAAGACCGCTCGAATTGTTCTTTTGTGGTGGGATTTTTTCCACGGGGTTTTCCTAGGTATTAATTTTAAACTTTAAATATGCGAATCTGATATTAATAATATAACATGAAACAATATCCTGCCAGATAAAGTCTGAACTATGTGAAAGTTAGAACGTAGCGGATTTTTTCATTCTTAGTTTCACAAGCTTATGTGTTTAATTTGTTTTCAAAACTTTCGAACTTATTTTTGTCAATCTATTAATCGAAGAATATCCAACCTTTTTTCTTCCGCCAGCGCCCCCGCATTGAGTTTCTAAAAGCAAAATAGCTTTTAAACTTTGTCCTTTTGTGCAGAACAATAACGAACACGCTCGTCTCATAATTGGCCTGCGCACTTCTGTTAAACTTCCCTTTCACGCTTTTCCACGAAATCGTTTTGTTCATTGGTCCTCACCTTTGATTGATGAAGGCTATAAGCTATAAAAGCACATGATAAAGACTGCAACTCCTCATTATATGTCATGTTGCGGAATTACGTGCCCACCGAAAAGTAGCCCCACGTCATACACATGTTTAAGCTACCCCACAAACTGTATTAATTAAACAATTTCACTAGAAACACCAACGCATAGGTAGCGGTCGTAAAGTTAATATGGGTATGAGGTTGGTTTAGGTATCACTTCGAAGAAGCTGTTTAATTATAACTAGCGAGATTATAAGCAAACCCCTTTACCTTTTAATATAGCTATACCCTTGGGTGAAAATATCCCAATTAGAGTTTACAGAGAAATCGCGGAAGGTAATTAATTAGCTGAATGCTACATGTGTTATTAATACCATATTAGTTGGTTTTCAGAAAATTTCTAGATCCAAATCAGAACTGCGGTTGCAGTAACGGAATCGATCAGCTACAAATAAACCCTAATACAATAAAGTATTAATATTAGGAATTACATAAACATACAAACAGGTAAATTACATGTCCAGGCTGTATGCAGCAGACAATAAACAATTGTCGGAGCCCTTTGTTGGAAGCGTATTGTTCATTCACAAAGTCTTGTATAAGCACGTCAATGATCCTAGTCACGCGAACACGAATCCCAATTTGTATGTGAAAATAGTTTGCTTCTTTCTGTTAGCATCGATACTGGCAAAAAATTTATAAAAGAATGGTCCTCAAATCGCATTGAAATGTTTACGAGGTCATTCCGAAAATCGCTTTAGAAATCAGTTTCCTTTGTAAAAGTATTCACGGAAGGAAACAATAATTATGAACCTTCGTTTGTTTGTAAAAACAGTTATTACAGAGCAATGTAAACTAATAACGAAATGAACAAAGTTTTGCCAGAAAAGAAAGAACGAAAGAAAGAAAACCGTGTCAATAATAAGCCAACACGGACTGAATAATCAAAACGTATGAAGCCAAGGCGTGCTGAGTAAATGTTTAGTACATAGTATTTTATCCACACGATTAAAAATCTTAAGTTACATAGGATTGCACCGAAGTGTGGTATGCAGTTGGATAAATGGTAAAATAGGCGAAATCACGAAAACTGACATATTTGTGCCAGATTGCATATTATTTGTGAAAACTGTTTGTTAAACCAAACCGTGCCGAATAGATAAAGCATATCAGGCCAAACCGTGCCCACTCGTATATGCCTCTCTATCAGTTTTTCCATAGGCTTTAAGCAGAAAGATATTAGGCTGATTGGTCGGTATGCTTCTGGCTGGGTGTACAATACTCGCCCTGGTTTGGGAATGAAGGCCACCTTGGTGGGCCTCTACGCCAGTGGGAGATAGTTTCCCGCTAGGCATAAGCGGAAGATTTTTATTAGAAACGGTACCAGGAGGTCGATTACCTGCTGTAGTAGAGCAGGGAATATTCCATCTGGTCCGGGCAATTTATAAGGTAGGAAGGCTTTTACAGCCCATTGTAGCTGATTATTTCTCTAGCCACTTTCCAGTCATCCTTTGAAGCTTTTCTTGCGAAGTGGCTAGGCACTGGCTGCGATGCTATATCAGCCCGATCAGTCATTAGAGATCCAGGAAGATGCGCTTGGATTAGCATTTCCAGTTTTTCCATTTCACTTTTAGTGTAGTCGCCTGTCCGTTTAAGCATATTCCCGAGTGGGGTTATGGGGTCTTTAGATTAAACTTTGTGGAGGCGTGCTGTTTGAGTTGTGTTTTCAACATCTCCGCAGAAGCTCCACCACACGATTTTCCTGTTAGTCTGCCCCGAGGTTAGTGGGCAGTTGTTTTCATACGAGGTTGTTATGGCTTCATTAAGGTGTTCCACAATAACCTCAATGTAAGCCGGAGTTTGGGCTTGGGATGTAACCCGTGATAGCTTACTTTGGAGTTCCTCCCTGTAAGTTTCCCAATCGGTTTTCTTAGCGTTTCGATAGGTTACTGTACCCTTCTCAAAATGTGGTAGTGAGTAGTCAATGTGTCTGTGATCAGACATTGAAGGTTCATTGAATACTTGCCATTGTATAACCCTGTCTGGTAGCTCAGCTGTCGCCAGAGTTATGTCAATGACTTCCTGTCGAAGCCGAGTTACAAAAGTGGGCTCGTTGCCTCGGTTCATAATTTGTAAGTTGTTACTTACCACATATTCCAGGAGATTGGTTCCTCTCTGATTGGCGTCTGAGCTGCCACAGGCAGTGTTGTATGCGTTGGCGTCTCAGCCCGCTATGAACTGGAGGCTGCTGAACAGAACAGAACGTTGCAACATCCATCAATTCTCTGCTAGGTGGAGGGTTGATGGCATCATAGGGAAGGTATACAGAGGATCTTGCTACTTGCCGCGTGTTGCCGTCCCTGACTTGCTTAGAGTTGCATAGAGGCATGTATTTTACTCCATTCTTCACATAAATACATGACCTGGGTTTGTCACAGGATTTGACATATATTAACTCACCCATGGCTTGTCCGAGTCCCATTACCTTGCCCTTTATTATCCGTGGTTCCTGGATAAGGGCTACGTGTACGTGCTCGGATAGGATATGGTTGCGCAGAACAGCCGCGGCAGCCCTACTGTGCTGGAGGTTTACTTGGAGTAGCTCCACTGCATTTACTGGTGCTTTCGCTATCTTGTCTAATAGGGGGCGGGGGTGCAGATAGACATCTGAAAGTTGCTCTGCTTAGGCCCAGACATGGGTTCATGTCCAAGTACGATGAGTTTTTAACGGTGGTTCATCAATCAGCATGAGCAGCGTCCTGCCATTGGGTTCTGGCGTGCTGTTGATGACACGCCAATCCTCCGTCTTGAGTCCCTTATTTTGGGTCTTCAGGCGGTCAAGGATTACCTTCTGCAGTTTGGTACTAAAGGGTTTGGAAGCCCATATTAGCACTTTGGCCGCGTTCAGGATTTCTTTAGATTGTCCTACTTTAAGGCTGGCATCTTCCCACAGCTGGAGGTACGGAATCGTGGATGTCAGTCATGATTGTGTTTCCTTGCCTTTGCAGGATAGGACGACTGCTCCTTTCTCGAAGTAGCAGCTGTTGAACTGTGGGCCTGTTCCTTCCTTTCCGAGTTAGCTTTGGTCCAGCAGCGCCGTTTGGATTTGGTCGGCCTGTTCCTCCACCAGTCTCGTCACTGGGAAGTCCTGAGGAACTATGGCCATTTTGATTCCCTTAAGGGCTTCCTTAAAGGTTTCTTTTCCCACTGCATTCTTTTTGGTGCGGGGTTTTTTCGTAGAGGTACTGGGTTGGAAGTTAGGAGTGCTCCCGTCGGACCTTCGCCTCTTTGTGGAAGATGTCTTAGCCGGTATGCCGGAGCTACCAGCTATTTCGCCTTCCTTCTTTCTCTCCGTCACCTCGCCGGCAGGAGCGTGAAAGCTCTTGTCTCGGTTCAGGTTTGATTTATTCGGGCGGTTCTTCCTATGGCGAATGGATTCGCCGAAGGCCTTCGCACGTTCAATTGCAGCCTTCTGGCGCTGTGACGTTTAATGGAAATTTTTTCGACACTGTAGGTTAACGTTTCAGCCTCCCGGTCGGTTTTGACTCTTTCCTCAGCCGTGGTTATTTCTACCACGTCCGATTTCGAAGATCTTAGCAGGTCGTCTTCATCCCCACTGGAAGTGTTGGTCGCATTTAAATTTACATCCATAATGGTCCCACGAGTCTGGGGGAAATAAACTCCACACGCTTGGAGACCCCTGTATACGTGAAGGGCTGAATACAACAGGGTGTGCCTGGTGCCCCGAGGTTGGTCCCTAGTAGCCAGGCTTCCTCCTGCCTATGCATCCCTTCAGCACGCACCATACTTTGGGATTCGGAAGGTTTTATAGTGACCTCATCCATGCGGTACAGGTGTTTAAGCCCAGACCCCCATTCCATTCAGGTACTATTCGACACCTGACACCGTTATAACTGGTGGTTGTGATGCGAGGTCGCTGCACCTATGTGGTTTATGGTTTAGCGGAAGTTCTAGGTGCTATCCAACGTCGTTCAAACCCAGTGCAGGCCCTTGATCACGACATGACAGTTGGCTGCTACCCTCCGGAAGAAGCATGCCCAACAAATCTTTAGATTCTGAGTTAAGGTAATTACAGGTAGCATATATAACATGACGAATGCATACAATAAGTAAGCCGAGACTTATATGTTTATAAGTAGCAACAGCTGAGCTTTAGTTACCGACGCATACTAAATAAACATCCTTGTTAATTAGAATTAAATCAAAACTCTAGTAAAAATTAGAATGAGTTATGCAGCGATAAATAACAAGGTTGCTTCCAGCTTAGACAAGCACGGGTTAAGTTGAGGGGTGCCATGGTAATTAAGCAAATCATATAAGTTCTATTCGTGTCGAATTACAGTAGAGAACAAATTAAGTTCTGCCGAGTCATGATTATCCACTAAATTAAATCTGAATTAAAGAAGTTAAACCTAAGGTAAGGAATACTGCCAAGGCAATACGTCCGAATACATCAATTATTTTGCAAACCATTTAAAATACCGAAAAATATCTTAATCGATATATAATGTTTAAAAGATTAAAAAACCATTTTTGCATAAGCGTGGCAATGTTTTTAGTAACTGACTGGTTCGAGCATTTATGCATTTATGAATAAATGATAATGATAATGAAAATGATAATTGGATCCTACCTAATTAAAAGCTTAGGTGACAGTTTTGCCTAATTTTATGAACATGAAGCATGAATATGGTTTTATGCCGTGCCAAATGAAGATTTACATTAATTGAACCAAGATACATTAGGTGAAAGAAACTGAACTAAATCAAGCCGTGCTGAATAAGTAAACGTATTTTAAACTGATAAAATTAAAGGCAATCGAAATATATACTGAATAAATTAGCAAACTCTTATGAAGTAAAGTATAGGCGCCAAATAGAGCCATATATGTAAATTTACGCGATTGAAAATTTTTTATTTGAACATGCTTATTCGTGATGTGGCAAATAATAGTCAACTAAAAATCGAAAAACCCCATGGCGATTTAACAAATCCTATCCAATAGCGAGAGACTGATGACTAAAAGTCTACAGTCTACAGAGTATTGGAACAAACTGTTAGTGTTTAATATTAGGTTAAAAAAATTAATTTAAACCCAGCCAAGTTGATTATATATACCGTACCAGCATATGAAGTTTTTGATAAAGCTTGGTTTTTGAATAAGTAAATCAAGCTATGGAATGTAAACGCTAAGGTAAGAGTGTGCTGTACTGAATTTTACTTACGCGAATAATAATATATGAACGGTGACGTGCCAATCACCATCGGTTGAAAATTTAAATAAGCTTGAGTGGATATAATGAAGTAGGGCCTGGCCGTACTAAATACACAAATTATAAGAGATGATGTGACGTAGTATGAATAACAGCAAAGAGAAATATTAAATAAATCGCGTGTGTGTGCGTCGACGAAGAGCGATATTTTAGACCTATTTGTACCAAACATTAACTAACAATAATTGCATTGATTCAAGACATACTTGCTAAACATACCGTGTCTAGCTGAGCATTTTATAAGACCAATTCGTGTCGAATGCCAGTCTAGTTTCTTAAAAATATATGACGACTAAATAAACCAGCTCATTGAGAGCAGGGCTGTAGTTGTGCTAAATTTTACCTACTGCAATAATCATTAAACTTAAACGGGATTAAGATGTGCTGAATAACAGTTTAGTTTCTTAAAATTAATGAAATCATATGCCGAATAAATGAGCTAGCCATTGCCAGCTTAATGCGATTAAGAGTTTAGTTGTGCTGAGCTTTACTTACTCAAATAACCATTTAACTTACACAGGATTAAATTAAAATGTCGCGAATAACTGTTTAGTTTCTTAAAATTAATTACATTATTTGCCGAATAAATAAGACGCCTTATTGCGATTAAGAGTTTAACTGTGCTCAGCTTTACTTACTCAGATAATAATGTAACTTAAACGGGACTCTGTTAAGATGTGGTGAATAACAGTTTAGTATCTTAAAATATAATAAATCATTTGCCGAATAAATAAGCCACTGCAGCTTATTATGATTAAGAGTTTAGCTGTGCTCAACATTACTTACTCAGATACCCTAAAACTTAAACGGGACTAAGTTAAGATGTGGTGAATAATAGTTTAGTGTCTTAAAATTGATTAAATTATTTGCCGAATAAATAAGCCACTGCAGCTTATTACGATTAAGAGTTTAACTGTGCTCAGCTTTACTGACTCAGATAATAATGTAACTTAAACTCAGTTAAGATGTGGTGAATAATAGTTTAGTGTCTTAAAATTTATTAAATTATTTGCCGAATAAATAAGCCACTGTAGCTTATTACGATTAAGAGTTTAGCTGTGCTCAGCTTTACTTACTCAGATAACAATGTAACTTAAACGGGACTCAGTTAAGATGTGGTAAATAATAGTTTAGTGTCTTAAAATTTATTAAATTATTTGCCGAATAAATAAGCCACTGCAGCTTATTACGATTAAGAGTTTAGTTGTGCTCAGCTGTACTTACTCAAATATCAATGTAACTTAAACTCAGTTAAGATGTGGTGAATAATAGTTTAGTGTCTTAAAATTTATTAAATTATTTGCCGAATAAATATGCCACTGCAGCTTATTATGATTAAAAGTTTAGCTGTGCTTAGCTTTACTTACTCAGATAACAATGTAACTTAAACTCAGTTAAGATGTGGTGAATAATAGTTTAGGGTCTTAAAATTTGTTAAATTATTTGCCGAATAAATAAGCCACGGTACCTTATTACGATTAAGAGTTTAGCCGTGCTCAGCTTTACTTACCCAAATAACCATTTAACTTATACGGGATTAAATTAAAATGTGGAAAATAACTGTTTAGTTTCTTAAATTTAATTACATTATTTGCCGAATGAATAAGCCAGCTTAGTTGTGCTGAGCTTTCTCTACTCAGATAACCATCTAACTTAAACTGGACTAAATGTGGTGAATAACAGATGGGGTTCTTAAAATTAATAAAATTATTTGCCGAATAAATAAGCCAGCTTATAACTATTAATAGTTTAGCGGTGCTGAGCTTTACCTACTCAGATAAACATCTAATGTAAATAGCACAAACTTAAAATGTGGTTTAGTTTCTTGAAATTAATTAGATTATATATCGAAAACATAAACCAATTCCTTGTCAGTAAAAGCGCTGAATTTTTATTTGCTCAGTAAAGCATCCAATTAGTTGATTTACATGCCAATACTAGGTGATGAAAAACAGAGTTGAAGTTTATACCACCAATCAATGTCGAATAAGTTTTCTTCAAGTTAACGTAATTGTATGCTGGAAAAATAAACAAACTTGTACGAAGCATATATTAAGGTGATAGAGTTAAACTACTTGAATAAGATTCTAAGTTAAATGAAATCGAATCCAGGTATGCTAGATTATGGTCGATTAGAAATTGATAGGAGTCGAAGGAAGGAAATATCTATACTTTGAATCAAGTGGACCTAAACAAAGAAACCTTATCACGTCATCAGAAACGTGACGAACAATTGATTTTGAATTGAAATGTGACCAATCGGGGTAAATGCTATGGGTCTATTCATGTTGAATATTTGGTAAGAAAGTTTGACAGGATCAAAATTGAACTTAATTAAAGTTCTACATGAGACCGAGCCGTGCTGAACTAAAGTTCAAGTTTTTATTTAAGGCAGTTAAACGAAATAGATGAATGTAGAAAAACAAGGAAATATAATCGACTTATTTCAAATGCCAGTTGATTAAAAATTCTACGAGGCAAGTTGTGCTGAATATGAATACTGTTTTGTGCTGAGACGTGCCGAATTATTCACTGTTGTAAATAGCTTAGCTGTCGAAATGCGTATTTGGGTTTTTACTAGTGTAAGTGTCACAAGTTATATTTGCAAATAATTTGTTGATGGGCATTTGATTTGTTGCATTCCACCATTCTGGCTTGTAAATTCGTAACTTCTCGAACAAAACATGTATTCAGTGAAAATTTTCATATCTCAGCAATTTCAGGGGCTACTAATAAATTATCTTGAAATGGGGATTCAAACAAGAGTACAGTTGTGAATACGAAGTGGCAACAGCTATCAGAATTGTAAAAGCCATTAAGGAATTGTTTATACCGCAGGATCCAGCCAATTAACTGGCAGTATTAAATCCTAATGAAGGTTGTGAACATTCTGGACAAGCAGAGGGAGCCAGCCGTGGGTCGAAGGGTATAACAGATTTAATGCTAGTTATCTTGCATTATATTCGCCGCTCGTGTCCGCTCGTTATTGTTAGCAGAAATTAGAATTATTAGTTTAATGGGATATTATATGCCCTAATTCCCTGACTGAGGTTTTACTACGAAGGTAAAATGGTCCGCAAAATCAGATTTTCGAGATCTCCGAG
The DNA here is from genome assembly GCA_014611495.1 of Limonius californicus. Classification (NCBI taxonomy): domain Eukaryota; kingdom Metazoa; phylum Arthropoda; class Insecta; order Coleoptera; family Elateridae; genus Limonius; species Limonius californicus. The sequence goes on along the minus strand of JABXWE010020692.1, from coordinate 22,435 downwards.
ATTATCCCCTGCTGATCATAGTAACACCGTCGTAATCGTGTTAATATCGATACTCACTTATTCCGAACGGGAAAGTTCGCCCACAACTGCAGAAAATCCTATCAACCAACGTGAATCCAATTTTACAAGATGCCTTTACACAATCAAATAACAATAATAACCTCTCGGATGCGACAATCCTTTTTGCCGGCTTTGGTTTCCTGTTTTGTGTGTTTTCCATTAAGGAAATCTGCTGGGATTTTCAGTATTTAGGGCTGCCCATTAGTAACCCTCTGTTCACACTGCAAACGACATTCGAGAATTTGTATACTGTACCCGGAAAAAATTGTACCTCAAATTAGTTTTTTTTTCTTTATAATAGTACACATTTAAATAGAAACTGCTTTCAATTTTGTTGGTTTATGCTAATACATATTTTAATAGAAAGGATCCACAGCTGCAAATATGTTTACACAGCTTTATTATAGCTAAAGGATACTCTAGAAATGTTGAATAGAAGGTCACATTCAGATGTTTATATTGCGAGAATGATAATATTTGAACCGCCTCGAAACAGAACGAATTCTAAATGCTTGTAAATATTAACAAGCTGCAAAAACCATAGATTAAAAGATAATAAAAATATCTTTAATGACAGTGATTAAGAAAATATCAACATTTTCTACTATAAAAGCTAAAATAATTAAATTTTGGGCAATATCACACCCGAATGTTGTATCTGAGATACGAAAAAATAAATACTGTTAATTCATGTATACAGGATTTCCCCGCGAACTGAATAGTAGGTAAAATACAAGGGAGTTTTTCTCAACTGTGTTATTGCTGGTAGCTATCATTAGTGATGCTGTCTCAAAAAGTGTTACGGTCCAACCGCTGGTTTTCCTCAGCCCCCAACAAACCGATGTAAAAGGCTCTACGGCTAGCAGTGGGAGGAGAAAGGCTTTGCGGAAAATGCTTACAAGAAGAAAGTCTTGATTGTTTTAATGCACAGCGTAGGTCATGCACGCCACCCATTCAAGTCAAAGCTAAAGAAAAATCTCATGAAAAAGTCAAGGACCAACAGTTTAAAGGGAATTTAACCTACCTTATTGTGCTTCCCCTTTACCTTGGTATACCTCACAATATACCTACAACAAAAGTGCACAAAACTAGCAAGTCAAACATTATTAAACAACGGATATATAATTTGTTGTACAGGGTGAGTCGGGAAGGAACGGACCAAACTCCAGGAGTGTATTGTACACGTGAAAATAATGTAAAAAATGCAAATGTTGTTATCCGATTTTTATTTGTTTTCAAGTTATGGCGTAATTAAAAATAAACAAGATTTCATACATTAAAGTTTTGGTAATCATAGCCTTCTTATAATAAATGTTCAAAAATACCGCCCTTCACCTCTAAACATTTTCTACTTCGTCTATGAAGGGCGCCTGTAATTAAAAATGTTTATCTAGTATGCCATGTTCGAGGCTCAAAATATTTGATAATTTTGTTGTTCTGGTATTGTGTCAGTGTATTGTGACAGTGATTTAACGTTAATTTTTGAGTTTGTACGATTAAAGTGTTACAAAATGCCACACACGTATTCAAATTTAGAATATGCAAATATGGTGTTTGTTTATGGTTTTTGCACAACAAACTGTGCGAGACCGGAAAGCTTCCCCGTGTTAACATACCATCTGAACGGGCTACTAGACAAGATTTAGAAGAGGTAGAAGATATTCTGGATTTAGTAGCAGAAGATGCAACGACCAGCTCACGAAGAATTAGTATTCAATTGGGCATTCCACAAACAAGAGTAATAAACATACTCCACGAGCAAGGCTTACATCCATACCATGTACAGGGAGTACAGATTGTCAAATGAGAAGTTTCATTTGAGATGTTCAGAACAGGAATCAGGACAGCATTCGGAGCAAACGAGATGCACTTACTCTCGGTTCTCAACTTCGTCGAAGTACACTCATGTTAGTAAACGAACGGGCTCGCACCCATTTGCTAACACAAGTAACGCGTACTTTTTCTCAGAGTGTACCCTATCTGTAGTGCTAAAAGTTTAGTAAGTAAATGAGCTCCGCTGCAGATAACAGAAATATGCCATTGGGCAACTGCACTCAAGCGATACTTCTCATATGACAACCTACAACCGGAAGATTATCCTAAATGTATGGAATTGTTTCGGTGGATAAATAATAATCCTCGTGTTGTATCGCGCATACTTTTTATTGATGAAGCAACATTCATCCGTGACGGCATTAATAATACTCACAACTGTCATGTATGGTCAGACGAAAATCCCCATGCAACAATCGAAAGTAATTTTCAACATAAGTTTTCGGTAAACGTGTGGTGTGGTATGGTCGATGGTTATTTAATTGGCCCTTTCATTTTGGAGAATCGCCTCACACGAGACAACTACTTAATTTTTTTACAGAATGAATTACACGGACTTCTAGAGGATGCTCCTTTAAACATCAGAATGCAAGTGTACTACCACCATGATGGAGCTCCTGCGCATTTCGCTCGTCACGTCAAGCAACATTTGGACGAAAGGTTTCCAGGACGTTGGATTGGTCGCGGTGGTTCTGTTAGTTGGCCTTCAAGATATCCAGACTTCACAGCACTAGATTATTGTTTATGCGGCTGGTTCAAAGATGAAGTGTACGAAGTAAAAGTGGACACTCGGGATGCACTAATTCGACGTATTAGAGATGCTGCAGCCGATCTTAAACAAAGACATGACTCAACCAGCAGAGCAACAGGCGCCCTTCGTAGATGAAGCAGAAAATGTTTAGAGGTGAATGGCGGTATTTTTGTACATTTATTATAAAAACGCTAGATTACCAAAACGTTAATGTATGAAATTTTGTTTATTTTTAATTACGCTATAACTTGAAAAAAAAACCCGACGTTTGAGGTTTTTACATTATTTTCACGTGTACAATACACTCCTGGAGTTTGGTCGGTTCCTCCCAACTCACCCTGAATAAAATCTTTTTACAGTTACACGCTAAGATATTTAACGCAGAATCAGAGTCGTTATAGCTATAAGTTAAATATATTGAAAGGAGCTTTTAGACGTTGGACCTGTTGCTCGAACCGCCACTGACTACGATATTTACGACAAGATAAAAAAATAGCTTAATATATAACGGCGGAGTTCATGAAACAAGTATAGTCAGATATTAAATTACCAAACAATTAGATTAAATTACCCAGAAACGTTGAACACGCACAGGCAGTTTTTGTTGTTGTGCTAACTTTTATTCGCTCAAAACGAAACGAGAAACGACACGGTATTCTCAACTAAAACATTGGTTCTTGCATGTAGTTAATCCGAATTTATCGTCGAGTTTAACTATTGGAAACGGCAGAACTTCAAATAACAGCCTATCCTGTTTTCATCGACCACAAAAGCGTCCGCGTGTTTTAGAGTTTTAGCGTCTATATCTTTGTTTTCTTAAAAAAACAAGCTGGTCGGTGTCAGTTATCAGAGCAAATCCCAAGCTCATAATACCTATAAATGCCTCTAAAAATACTGACTTGTAAAAATACATATATACCAGTAATAACTTTTGTGATAACAAAAGGTCGCACTATTATGGAAATATGGGACTTCAAATTTTGTTACATGAATTCATGATACATGAAGTTAGTTAAAAAATAGTGAATCATCTTGAAAACGAGATTGTTAACCTAAGTTTTTTTGCAGCTTCTGAACAAGTATTCTGTTTGACAAAAAAAGAGGTTTTAATAATTTTTTTAAATTCAATTTTTAAAGAGTTATCTAATAAAGTTTGAAATAGAAATATCATTTTTTTTTATTGAAGCTTTTGTCAGATCAACATTCCAGTGTTATACATGACAGGTTTGAGTAGTTAAGTATGACTAAGACTATGGTAAGTATACATTATATGCGTTCTAAAGATAGGCTTGCAAGTAGCTGTGTGTAATACATGGAGGCAGGTAGTAGCGGCCTCGGGGACTCGATGGTGATGGTTGCTAGTTTTCATCATTTGAGATAACGTCTTGAGGGAGTTGTCTCTTCAGTCTGCGATGAATGTTACGCTGTCCAAGACTGTAGTGAGTTGCTCCTTCACAGTTGGCAATGTTTGAGAAGAAGGTCCTAGTGTTCGAGAGGATATGGTCTTGGATTGGGGCGACACCCAATTCATGGTGAAGTTGTGCGTTTCGGATATACCATGGGACATTCACAGCGATTCGTAGGACCTTGTTTTGGAATCGTTGTAGTTTGAGTATATTTGTTTTGCTCGTGTTGCTCCAGACAGGAGAGGCGCAGAGTGCCAGGGGGCGTAGGAGGGATTTATATAGTAGGATGGTGCATTCGGGTTGAAGTGGGGTTTTGTGATTGATAATGGAATAGAGTTGTCTGAGTCTGCTGTGTGATTGGGTTCGTTTTTGGTTGATGTGGAAACTCCACGTTAATCTTTCATCTAAATGCACTCCAAGATATTTTATAGCTGAGTCTCTTGGATTCCAGGGTATATCAACGTAGGCGGGTTGTCAATTTTTCGCAAGGTGAAGATTTTACATTGACATTTGGTGGGATTGAGTTTGATGTTCCAATCTTTGAGCCATTTATTGAAGGTATCAGTTGCATTTTGCAGATGATGTATAGGTTGTTCTAGGTTTTGCATTTTGCGTTATAATGGCTGTGTCGTCGGCGAACGTGGCGAGTGTTGTGGGAATGTTTGGAATATCAGAAGTTTATATATTGAATAAGAGTGGGCCGACGATGCTACCTTGTGGTACACCCGCTCGTATTGGTTTTGTTTGAGAGAGTGTGGTATTTATTTTAACGACAAAGGTTCTGTTTTGTAGGAAGGAGAAAATGATGGCCAAGAGATAGCGTGGGCAGTTATGAGCTAGGAGTTTTTTTTTGAGTCCTTCTGTCCATACCTTGTCGAAAGCTTGGGCGATGTCCAAGAAGATTGTAGCAGTATAACATTTGTTTTCGAATCCCATTTCAATGAGTTCACTGACTCGCTGTAATTGATGACAGAAGAAATAACAATTAAATACATACACCTAATTTCCAAATTTTTAAAACAATTTTTTCACTTCTGGATCATATTTTATCCACTTTTCACACTCAATTGTAAATTGAAAAATTAAAATTAAAGTTGGACTGTTAGTTTTCCAAAACGATGTAATTTTATCAAAATGCGACAAGAAACAAAAAAGTTATTTACATTTTAGTGAAATGAGGTGAAAAGGCTTTGAAGCCCCTTATTCCCGTAATGGCGACGAAACAAAATTATTAGGTGGAAATGGATATTAGGATATTTGCACATATTTAGAATAACCCGGTATACATGACAAACTTTATGTAAAAGATTAGATTTTTATTTGTTTAATATTTTTTAATAATCCTGATTTCCGTAATGATATTAGTTAGAGGATGGAAACATGAAAACGTTAATATTTTTAAGACGCGATATGGAGCGTTAATAGATGTCAAATATTCCACAGTGGTATGATCTTAAAAAAATCAAGTATATAGAAAACAGTTGTATGGAGATAAGTTTCTGTATGAAGAATAAGATTGAAAATATGGAAAGATATAACATAATTACAAAAATTATAATACAGGAATTCTCTAGAGAGGGGGGACTTAATCACTCTTTTCTATCCGCCCTATTCCTGATGAGTATCGCCAAACAAGGCTTTATTACTTATAATAAGCTAATGAAATAATAATTCCAACAGATTTGTGTTTCATTTATATTGAAATAATTATAATAGAAGGGGTTTGAAGATTAAGCAAATTGGGACAATAATAACTATAATACAAAATAATTGCCTGATTAATTAGAAAGAAATATAAGGCAATCAAAAATTGTCAACCATAAATTTGGTATCTACAAGCTACTAAGGTTGATATACTCAAACTACAGCTTTAATTAGTGGGCAAATTCGGTTTTAAATTTGCCAGTAATGGAGGTTATGGAATTGACATACACATCAAATGAATAATATTTGCGGCAGATATCAATAATATTTTATATACTTACCAATTCATATGAATTTCAACGAAGTAAGGCAAAAAGAATATGATTTTTTAATAAGGAAAAAGTTTTATTCGCCTTCTGCTGCTTAAGACGTACGTCGGCATGCTAACACATCATTGTTAACAGCAATACGTCGAAATATGTATTGAGCAGCACCTAATAAAAGCTGTTGAAATTATTAATAATATTGTATTTAGTTATAATGCATTTGAATGAAGCAAAACAAGAAACAAGTTACGAAAATGTTTTATTGTTTTGAAATAATTTAAAATGTAATAATGTCATGTTCTACATCTTATTTTGTTAATTATGTTTAATTTTCATTGTTTGAACCATTCCAGAAGAAAAGGCATTAAGCTGTTTTCTCCTGTATTACGAGGCACTTGCTCAGTTGTAAGAGCCTTTGTGATAAAAGGGTACGGAAGCTGTAATAACTTCGTTTTAAGTTACGTAATTTATTTACAAGAACTTCTAACAGGGCCTGCAAAATTCGATTGGCTGACTTCTACTAAAAATTCACCTGAGGGGAGATTAAATTCAAATTTAAATGGATTACGGGGACTCTGATTGTTTGTGCATTCAACTTGTGTACATAAATGTATATTAGAAGCTTAAACTGTAAATAAAGCTGCATTTTCTGTTTCAAGCTGCAAATAAAACGCAAAAGCAAGCAATTAGCGAATGTACAAACTGAAATAATGACGGCAATATGAAACATGCACCTACGGTTCCTTTATAATTTATTATTTTCACAATCAGGCCGTGTTTGCCGTTACTCTAATTTAAATGCTTCACTAATATAGAGTAGAGTTTTGCTTGGCAAAATATAACTTTTATACAAAATGTTTTAATAACGTTCACGTCGAATAATTAAATTATATTCCGAAAAGTACATCAAGATTTTAATTATTGCTTGTTTTGTAAAACCTTCTTCGTTATATTTTGGTTTTATCACAAATTTGCTTACGCTATGCGTTATGTTCCTACGCGTTTTTTATCCTCACAGAGAAAGTAAGATAACAAATACTACCTTGTTTTTGTAAATTATATCCTCCCTCGAATATCACAAATCCTGCAAACTTATTTTACATTTTTGCTTCTATTTTTGCCATAATGAGGCTGGGAAAATTTTAAAGGAGCTGCCTGAGTTAATGTATATTTTATGAAATCAAGTTCTTTATATATGCGAGGGAAAATGATTTCATGGCTGAAGCTGAAGGAGACGTAGTGCTAAACGCTCTGTAACGTTCATTGAACTGAAAAATTCATTCTGAACCAAAGATCCATTTATAATCCTCGGTATCTCGATGCGGGCCTTGGGATTCCTTTGCCTTTATTCTTAAATTGCGGAAACTGTTAGAAAATTAAGTATTTGTATAAAATTCCCTATCTACTCAGGATAAAAATAAGGCAATTAAGCTCTACTGTAAAGCAGAGCAGATATTTTTTATGGGTTTTTATTTGTTAATTTTGATACATTGCCTAACGGTAAAAGGTGGCTGGAAGGTGGGTGCCGAGAACTTTCTGTTTTCAATAGAAAATTTGCTTTACTGAACAGCAGTAATGAATGCGATTTGTAAGAGTTAATGATACGTGGATTCACGACTGGGAGATGGAAACCAAACAAGAATCCATGTAATGGAAACAACAATCTCCGCTACTGAACAAATTTCGTGCCCAAGCATAAGCAGGCAAAATAATGCTATCATTTTGGGGTGGTCAAGGAATGTTTTAATTAATTGTTTGCCGCCAACAGCCAAAACGACTGGTGCATATTATTACAACTTGACATGGAAACTGCATGAAAAATTAAAATGAATCGTTGCGGTAATTACGGAGCCTGACTGCTACATGTCAACGCCTCCTCCCACAAGTTCAAAGTTGCAGTCGCCATTTCTGAGTCTGAGTTTTCCGAGGTCCACTGCCTATACTACATACAGCTCTGATTTCTCATCCCTAGCGATTTTTATTTAAAAATCTAAAGAGAGGGGTAGCATTCTTTGTCAATTTTGCGTGGAAGAAAAAGCATATTGAGTCCCAAGAAAAATCGGTTTTTAAAGGACTTATTAAAATCTTCTTACGAGAACTGCATAAGTGTTAATGAAGATTACATTTATAAAATTAAAAATTATTCCCTACGTAAGGCTGAAAACTACTTACCTGTAACAAAATTAATTCACATCTACTACAGCAACTAAGAAAGTCAGTCTTTCTCTAAGACTATTAGTATTGTCCTACATCCTGAAATTTAATTTCTTATATTGACGATAGTGTTGAAAACGATACGAGAAATCCCCGTGGGCTCACGTAATAACGTTGAAAGAAATAGCACTTACGCTTAAGTGCCATTAAAGTGATATGAAGAGACGCCATGATAAAGTTAAGCGCTCCGCATTTAATATTACTTTATTTTGGGGTGGTTGAGCTTTCAGGTGTGCAGGAAACCGGAAGAAAGTGCGCCGCCATACGTGAAAGTAATTACAGCTAAGTGTCTTGCGACTCGCTTGCTAATAGCTTGTAGGAGGTAGCTTTTTTTGAAAAATAGTGCCAAAGGGATTTCACAAGGGTCACAATAAAGAACGCGTACTTCGGTTTTCATACTCATTAGACAACTAAAAAGATTGCAAGCAATAGCTAATTTGCCGAAAATACTTTTTGGTTAAATTCTCAAATTACAATTATATCATAATCTTTATATTTGCAAATACTAAGTAATTACAAACAGCAAGAAATGGGCTCCCTTTACGAGATATTCAGCTTTCAGTGGGCAACTAAATATCCAAACCAAGATTTATGCTTGGTAAAATAATTGAATTTGTTTAAAATAAACGGCGGTAATGCCGTAATATTCGCTCTGGTGGATTGCCAAAACATTAGCTTCTCCTCTAGTGAAACCCATTTGAAGTTTTTACAACACACTGTGTTGAAAGATAAATCAAACCAGGATATGTAATCCATATAATTACATTTACACAAATTATCTTGTGTAAGCTTCAAGCAAACATTAAATGCACTGCGGCAATACCACCACATTGGAGTAAATATTTTCACAAAGGCTTCGCTCGTCATGTGACGTGTCACTTTTCTCCTTTATCACGTATCATGTGTATAAATGAAGCAGAAGGGAATGCGACCCTTTTTGCATACATCTGGTAAATATTTTATTGCAATTTTAAATTCATGGTGTTTTATATGTATGTTTGTGTGAGCGTGTGTGGGAGCTTACGCGTATGCGTTACTTTCACTTTCATCACAAATACGCCAATACTGTCAAACGTGACAAAATAATCATGTTAGATTGTTCCGGTTTAAAGAGATGTCGCAAACTATGTGTAAAACTTCTATGTTTTGCAGTTTAATGGTTAAAAAAACATAAAGAATATGTTTACTTCTGGCAAAAAATATCCACACATATTAAATTTAAAAAGAAGAACGGTTTGTCTTTATCTATAGCTTGACTTAGCAGGCGATTCTTTTTAAAAAGGTATATAGCTCGTTCTTTGAGACCGTACGGGAAAGAGTCGTATACCCACTCGAGCAATCAGCCGTGAGACCCAAAATTAAAATTTCAAAACAGCCTGGAGCACACGTGCGTGCTTTATTTTTGTTTTTATTCCGACGGTTTTCTTCGCCAAGACTAGAGAATAAGGCGCTATTTAATTTTTTCATGAATGCAAAGAGACAATCGGCGAGAACGCAGATGTCACTAAATGAAATTTTTATGTGTAAAGAAGTTCGTTTTTGTTTATTTACTTTGTTTACGTATCTAACGTACGAGTCAGTGCTGGCGTGAGAGGATAATAGTTTATAAGGAACCTAAATTACAATCGTTAAATAAAAATATCATTTGATATTGGTTTTATGTGGTTAAGGTATATATGTTGAGGGGTTGTAAATCATAATGGAAAATCAAAAAATTGCAAAACTGTTGGAATTTCTTGTCAGAGACACGAAACTTGTTCCAAGACCAACAAATATTTTATTCTGAATACATTAAATGCTGAATAACAATAACATTACTAGAATAAACCTTCTGATTTGCAACTTCACTATGGCAACAAATATTGTCTACGATGTTTTGGCGTGACCGGTTTGACGCGGCCGATTTGGCGCAGATCTGTTTGGGCGTAGGAACGGTTTGGCGCAGAGTGTTAAGTTCGTTCGAGTTTTGTCACTTAGCCTTTGAAAGTTCCTATCTGTGCCGTTTGATGGACTTGGTAATTTTGGATTTGCCGACGAAAGGCAGTTCTTGGAACTCTTCGCTTGCAGGTGCGCCGGAAGGCATACGTGCAAGAGGATTGTTCTATACCAATATCGTTGTGTGGGAGTTTTTGCGGCAGGGGTAAGTCAGAGGACGCTAGCCTCTGGTGGTGTGCGCACGTGATCGTTGGTATCCGGGTTGTTAGCTGCTTTCTTCTGCTAAATGAATTTATCGTTTCGTTTTTTTGCCTTAGGTAAAATAATCTTCGACTTGGATCAGATTAAAAATATTAGCAGAGTATCAGCTTTTTGTAAAGACAATTCAGTGAATTTGTTCTCTCGACTTGGGTCGGAATGGAAGCTTTCAACCTCGCGACAGTCTCCCGTGAGCCGTTACAAGTGATCGTCCTGTGCAGCCGCGTAGAATTTAGTATTTGAAGTAACGTGGCTCCACGTTACGAGCTTTTTCGTCGACCCGCAACAGGAAAGGTGGAAAAGCCTTCGGTTTGGCTCAGAGGAGGTGGGGTGGTTCACGAGATCTAGTGGTGTACAGAGTAAGTCAAAATTAGTTGGTGTCACCTTCCAAATCACAGCTGATTGCAGGTTCTCGTGGAAGGCCGAGGAGCCAGCAGTTTACGGGAATCGGACTCACCTTTATTGTGCCTCCTCATGTATATAAAGCTTACAAACTTCATGCACACAATACAATAAAAATGCAAAGAAATAAAAGATATGGTGAATTTGAAGACAAATATAATTCTACTGCCGTCTGAAATTGGTAATACACATAGTACAAGAAAATATCCAAAATGGTAATAATCTTAATTAAACACAGAGGGAAGATTGAACGTTCAAACAAGATAGACTTACCGTCAGTGGCTTGCTGCATTTACTTTAATGAACCTATCTACGCAGCCACTGACGTTTACAGAAATTAATTAACTTTAACCTAAACGAAAAGAAACACTGGGCAACTGAAGGTTACCTCAATTTTAATATTACAAGGAAATTAAATTGTTCTATTTCTTAGTCTTTAACGAAATAGGGAAAAACAAACCCTGCACAGTACATTGGCAAGTTTTACCTTAGTTTTCTCTTCGGTACGGAGTAGCGAGAGGCACAATTGGGGCGCCTCTAGGTTCTTCGGAACCAGGAAAAAATTCGCGGGGTCGCACCTGAAGACTGGATCACGAAGGAGACACAACGCTATGGCCAGGACTTTTTTAACGAAGAAAAAAAAAAAACTTCAAATGCTAAAATCTCCGCAGCTGCATATGACGATCACTTGTACCGACTCACAGGAGACTGTCACGGGGTTGAAAGCTTCCATTCCGACACAAGTCGAGAGAACAAATTCACTGAATTGTCTTTACAGCTGACACTCTGCTAATATTTTTAATCCGACCCAAGTCGTAGATTCTTTTGCCTAAGGCATAAAATAAAACGATAAATTCATTTAGCAGAAGAGAGCAGCCAACAACCCTGTTTGCCAACAATCACGTTCGTTTACTTTCAGAGGCTAGCGTGCACTGACTTTCCCCTGCCGCAAAAACTCCCAACCAACGAAATTGTTCTAGAACAATCCTCTTGAACGTGTGCCTTCCGGCGCACCTGCAAGCGAAGAGTTCCAAGAACTGTCTTTTGCCGGCAAATCCATACTTACACAAGTACGTCAAACAGCACAGATCAGATGGAAACTTTCATAGGTTGAGCGCCAAAATTCAAACATACATAACAAGGGTCACTTGGGCGCAGGGACATTTGGGCGTAAACATATATTAAAGTGGTTTGTTTATAAAAAGTTTTGTGATATTATTTTGTTAATAAATCTATGTGATTAAACAACTGATTTACAAAAAGTATCTTCACCAAATGTACAAAAACTAAATTTACTAATATTTTAATTGCAAAAATAATTTTGAATTTCTGTTATTTAATTAGAAAATTACTATTTGCCTATGTCAAAGTATACCGTAGGTTAATGAAAGTGCTGACACATTTGTACATATTTGTTATTTTTAAAAATAAATAAAATTTTGATGATTGTCTTTTATTACATATTATTTCTAGTGCATTTGTTTGGTAGTTTGCCTTTCGTCGAGAGGGACTACAATTTTCTTTTAAAATATTCAATTGTTTGTCAAAGTTTAGTTTATAACTAATATATATAACTAATAGAAATATGAAAAATGTATATTCAGAAACGTTACTATTGACGCCGTTTTCTAATATATTATTCCGTATCAAGTGCAAGAATGTAGCTATTTCATAATAAAAAATTGTCAGAATACTTGTATTCTACATAGCAGTAGGAAAGGTATTTTCTAATCCTTAAGCAAATTATTTTACTGATATATATTAATAATTCTTTAAAATGCCAGTTTCCGAAACTTCATTAAATATAAATACATTATTTAAAACTCAAACAAATGCATCACTTTTCAACCGATTTTCATTATTTCAAACTATATATACCTCGGACACTTAATGAGACATGAAGAATACGATTTATTACAACTTATGATACAGGGAAAAATTGAAGGTAAAAGAGGTGTCGGTCGCAAAAGAAAGTCTTGGTTAAGAAACATTAAAGAATGGACCAAACAAAATGGACCAACACTATTTCACAAAGCACAACATAGAGACGAATATGCCATAATGGTCGCCAACCTCAACAGAGACGGCATCTATGAGGAGGAGGAAACTATAATATAAGTTTGCGCCCAAACCGCCCTTGCATCCAAGCATGTTTGCACTAAACCGGGTCTGCGCCAAACAGGCTGCGCCGAAACGTCTGGTTCCGCAAAAAAATATATTCTTCTAGAATGTTATAAAACGGGGCCAAGGTTTTCGCCTGGCGATACCTCAAATGGAAATTCTTGTTTCATCGATGACTACAATTTCTGGTATTGACGATTGTACGAGTTTGAAAAAAATCACCTGTAGTTTTATTTCCAATTCCATATCAAGTGATATGACCTTCATATCAATTGCGGAGATAAACTGAGTTGATTTTTTTTTTATTTTTGTGGGTTTTGAAGATAGAAATATTTCATGTCAAGCATTCGAAATGGCAACCACACGTAAAAGTAATTAAAATTAAAGGATAATTTAGACCGACAAAGCATGTAGGAGGTAGACCTAAAACTGTTCGTTCTGCGTTTTACTGTAAGAAATAAATTTCAATATAATTTTACTTATAATTCGCATAACAGACGCTACTGGAAGATAATCCTGATTTCATAATACATGTTTGTGTGGGAGTGGTGGAAATAATCCTTTCAAATTTCACTTATACTTACGTTTCTTGTAGAAGTTCCAAATCTAAACGGTTCCTTAGGGGAAGCACGCACTGTTTTTGAAACAATTTATGAAAATGAAAAATTGCTTGTTTAATGAATGTGAAGTTTAACTGTAAGTACTTTCATGTTCTTTAATTTCCGGACTTGCGCGGCAACGAAAATTGAATTTAAGACGAATAAATTTTCCACAACTTATACTACATATTTATTATACGAGAATATCGTTTTCGTCACTTATTCTGATCCTGAAATGGTTATGTCGTTTCCATCAGCTACGAAGCGCTGTGCAGACGAGTTATTAAGATCAATATCTCATGTACAGACCTATATCTAGCAAAAGCAGATGCTTCGAAGTTTGATGGAAGTTCCATTTGTGCAACAGTCGTACAATATACAGTTCGGGAGTAAGTATGCAACAAATTCGTAGCTTTAAAATTACGATGTATTTGAAAACATATTCAGAGTCACACTGATTTATGATTCCCTTTTGCGAATATTTTGACGCTGTTAAACTTATAGTATACCATTGAAATTCTTCAGTGCTTCGGTACAATAGTTGTAGAGAAAAAGAAATTTAATGCATAAGCTACTCAGTAATTTTGTAAAAGTTACCTGAATGGGTTTATATCTCAGTTCTAGATCGGCTGATATTGTCAGAAATATATACCATTTCATATTTTTCCTACATTCCGCGAAAATTAAAAACATATCAACATATCCATCGCTTGAATAGAATTCATTTTAAATGAGATTTTGTAGCAGATTAACACGCTAATGCTAGATATGTCATTTTAAATAAATGATTGTTCAGTATACTGTAGAAAAATGCTATCACACAGCAACACATTCTGTATTTAAGGGGCTATTAAAGTGACTCAAAATATTCTAAAGTTAGCGTTTTTTATTGTTATGGTAGTTACGTGAATTGGCGATCTTTTCATTTGCGGTTTTCAAAAGGTAGTAGACAACATATCCTAGATTGAAATGTAGTGAAAAAGTTATCAAAGAAATCATAAGAACTTGTGATAAAAAATTGTCAAAAGTACGTTAAAATCAATCTATTTTTACGACATATGTGAAATTAGTTTAGTGACATTTTTTCATTTTATTACAAACTACCAGCCTTTAAGAACCTAATGCATACAGCCCTAATCTCAAAAATTGGCTCATTTTTTAACAATTAGAACAATGCCGTGACTCTGTTATCAATTCACTTTATCGTATATTATACGTAGTGTCTCTGACATTGGATACAATTCGATTTCCAAAAGTGAACCCTCCTACGCCCCGTACTGGACTTCGAAACGAATATAATGGTTTACGATGTTAAAAGTTACTTTTAATTTTTGGTTGCCAGGTCGCTTTAGGATCCCCTTAAGTAAAAAACAATTTCGAAAAAAATATTGACTTATTTTAATGGGTTTATTACTGTTACGCTTTAGTAAAATATGAATTCTTTGGTATTTCAGTGTACGCCGCTTAATGTGATCACATCGGGACTCCGGGTTTTTGACAACAATAACTGACTGATAATAATAGACGGTGAAACCATCCTTCCGTTGCAACAAACTGTTCTTTTCCTTTTTTGTTTCTTCGCATGTTCTTCCACTTTTTGGGACATCAACGGGCATTCCGCACATGCATTATGTTCACGGACATTAGCAAATCATAGTTTCAATGCATATTGCACTTTGCATTTGTTGTAAACTATAAAATTTTTCTGATAAAGCTAAGAATACGTCCTTGTTTTGCGTCAGCTGTTGCAAAGGGTTAGAATAGAACTGAGTTAGCTGCTGCCAACCAGCCTGCAAGCTGTTCACGTACGGGAAAGAGAGAGAGAGAGAGAGATCCCGTACTACCCGAACTTGAAAAGACAACTAAAGATATGTGTGCGATCAATGATATTGCTCGTGGACGAAAACAATCTAAAAAAAATGATATCATGAACTGAAGTTATGATTACTATAAACGATGTTTTTCGTATGTAGTCGTATACGTCCGGCCAGTTCTTCGCGAAAGTGATAACAATACCCGAATGATAGCATCCGTGATTCCAATAAGCGACTTGGACTGCATAAGAAAGAGAAATCAGTCTACAAAAGAGATGTTAAAAAATGCAGTTTCCTAATTAAAAAAGGAATGTTGTTACTACTTTTGGTTATACTGAAATTGTAACAACTGGATATGTTTTAAGTTACTTTCGTAGCGTTCTCATCACTGAAATTTTGTTAGCATAATGACGAGGTTTCTTGGTATTCCTGAATCTTGTGATTTTTCGAATTATGAGGCATTGCAGTTATTCTGGTACCTGTACAACGGGAGATCAATAAACTGAACTTTGGCATATTAAAACAACATGAAGGGGAAAGACGATTTACTATAGCATTTCCTAAAACACATAAGCAAAAGTCACGTTTACGATGGAGCTATAATCATGTACACCAACAATGAGCTGAAATTGTGTACGCCTTAGACAGCGTTTCTCAACTCAGAAGGTGCCGCGGACCAGAAAATATTAAATTTTTTTACGCGGCCCGGTGACAATATTATTTGAAAACATTTTTTACTAACTTTTGTAAAACAGTGCGAATAAGCAATAAATATTTTTTGTAGATTTATGAATGGATGTGTATATACATTTCTAAACAGTAGCCATTAATGTGATCGCTGATCTTGGATTTAAGGTGCTAGCTGCAATGCGTAACACAGAACTTTCGATTTTATCATTGTCATTGTCGGAATCGTATGTTGAAAATGACACAAAAACCCGCACTGCCTTTTCATGTAAAACTGGATGTTCGCTTCTAACTCTAACCCCAAACTGTGTTATGGACATTGATTAAAACAATGATTTTAACCCTGAGTCTGAGCTTAATTTAATAAGCTTCTCTTGTTCAAAGACGTTGTCTACATATTTCCTATTCGGCAATCTTCTTCAACTGAATAATATTATTAAATGCGCAAGACAGTGTTTGCAGATTTTTCCCAAATTATATGATTTACCCCTTCTATATCCAGATTTTCTGAATTAATTAGATCGGATAAAGAATGAAACAAATCCCATAGTTGTTTTCTTGTATTTGTTGCTTCCACAGTATTAATTTCCTTTTAACTCTTAGTCGCGCTACCATTCATAACATAACTAGTCACGCAGTGTATTCTGTACACTGTGCGTAGTTAGTGTTAATTTGACGGTAGGAAACAAAGATATAGGGGTAATTTTTTAAATTTAGTATCTATAAATAATAAGCAATTATATTAAATAGTTAAAAAAGGTTTATTATAAAAAACAATAGTTATTTAATAAGCAATACATAAGTGTACAATATACAAAAATAAACATAAGTAGATAATTTATTAACATAATCTTTGTAGCAACTAAAGGAAAACGAAATATAATTTATTAACAGGTATTTTAACTTCTTAACTTTAAATGTATATGTTATTAGAAAATATTATTATTTGTTTAGGAACTTGTATCGGTAGTTTCATCACTTATTTAGCAGTTAATACATACCATTACTCAATGTTCCTTACAAGCTAGTACTTTACAGATGTGACACTTTATTGTAGTTATTCTATTTTTTTTCCAGTCGCATATTTGACATTTACCTCTTATTTTGTTTCCTAATTCTGCATTTTCTCTAGTTTCTTTGTTTGGCAAATATTTTTTTTAAAAGAGTTTTATGTCAACAGGTTAGTTTTTCATTTCTGCTCTTTGCTGTAGATAAGGTTTCATCGGCGGAAGTAATAATTCCTTCAAAAAAATTCTTCTTGGTCTCACGTCTCGAGAAGAAAAATTACATACAATATTAGCATTTATACCTGCTACGTTTAACATTTGAATAAAGATAACTAATGGCCACCTTCTTGTTCTTCTATGTATGGTGTAAGTACCGCACATTTTGTAGAATTATAAAAT
Organism: Limonius californicus; assembly: GCA_014611495.1. Classification (NCBI taxonomy): domain Eukaryota; kingdom Metazoa; phylum Arthropoda; class Insecta; order Coleoptera; family Elateridae; genus Limonius; species Limonius californicus. Next base: position 4,979 of record JABXWE010020692.1, on the reverse strand, counting down.
AAAACTACCTCAGGCTTTTGAGTATCAGCATCTACTTGATCGTTTTCATACATAGCATACATCAGCTTGCTGCGAACGTATAAAATATTTGTAGAGTTAGTAATTTCATCCACAATTTCAATTATTATAAACCGAGAAAATGCGACATCTTTTTTTAGTAAAGGTCGAGGGAAAATGTTTATGATATTTCGCTGACTCGTTTTCTTATATTTGGAACAGATTGGATGCTTTTTCCAGATATTTTTTTTATTTTTACCTATGAAACATAAGTATTCGCCTGCATCTTTAAATGTTTGGACTTCTGCACCTTCAAATTTTTGCCTTTCTTTATCTTCTTCAATTTCCTCGCCTTCTTTTTCGGAATCGGTATTATGCTCGCTTTTGATTATTTCTTCCTCTGACGCATCGTCTTCTACGTCACCAACTTCATCCTCTTCTACTGATTCTTACATAATAATTTTCGCCATATCTTCCAGCTCTTTTTCAGAAAGTCGATTGGGATCTTTAACGGGTATCGAATACCCAAAAAGTACAAACAGAATAAATAAAGCAGTTATTCTTTCAATTCGCCCGTAGCAAAACTTAAGAAAAAAATACTTACATAATTAGTCGCTACGTGTACTCAGTACACCTGACACAATTGCAGCAATCAAAACTCGCGTAACTTTTATCGAAGACACCTCTAACTTAGAAGACTATTGAAGCACAACTAGCTTGAGGGATACATAAGCGCGCAATGCCGTATATAGAAAAATGAAAAAGTTATACGCAGGTATAGCGTTCGGTGTACTGAGTACACCGACACGACTAACTAAGGGTTAACTGTATCAGTTTTGTTGTATATGTTGAAAACGGGACTGTTATTTCCTTGAAGGCTTAAATGTAAGTAATTTATAAGCGAAAATGTATCTGACAAGTAAGACAGTTTCGCAACCTAATTAATGTCGTTGAAAAATTTTGACTATTCAGAGTTTTTTTGATGTACAAAAGATTCGACTTCCTCTCTTAATTCAAACAAGCGTTTCAAAATTCTATCTCGTGATAGCTATTGCACTGCTTAGTCGACGAAGAATCGGCGTCGGACCGGGTAAACTTATAAACATTTATGATTTTACATGTTAGTCGTACTAGTTTTAAATTATTTTGCCAAAAAATCGGCTTTATATTTTTACAGTTTTCGCGGACCGGTTACATTAGGGTCGCGGGCCGATACGGTTCAGCGGTCCGGGGTTGAGAAACACCTCTAGAGTCTAGAAGTCTAGAGGTTAATTCAGGTACAAAAACAAACATTCCTGGTCGCGCAAATGTGTTCCTTATTTAGCACATAAAAACATTGCAAAATACATTCTTGAAATGTTGTAAAATGATATAGGAAAATGTGTTTTTTAATTAAGAAATTATGGGGTATTTTTTCAGGCGCCACGTTCAAAAATTCTGTATGATGTCGTAAATTTTCTCGCGAAATTTCAAGGTTATACGTTATATGGTATGGTGCTCAGTTGGCAGAGTGCTTGATTTCTGAAAAAAAGATTATGGCTTAGCTTCGATTTCCCAGCAGTGTGAAAATCTTATGTTGCAACCCACCATACACAATTATCCAGTTAGGCTGGAAATCGTAGGGTCTTAATGTTAAAAACTTCTTCGGGATTTTGTAGTTCGGATTGAACCGTAGCTGTGAGGAGAAGCACATAGCAGGGAAGAGGTCGGTATTCAGAATTGGGATTAAATGGTTGTTAACAATCTTGCACGATTACATTGGTATAACTTCTTTTGAGTCGTTTCCTTCATTACTGAAGATTCGTGATCTCATGAGCATTCTCTTGTGATCTCTCTCCAAGCGTTTCGGTCTTGCGCGTTTTCGATGGCTCCCTTGATTGAGTTATTTGTAAGCTGTTTCACTTGGTCACCCCTGACTCTTTTTCCGTCAACCTTGCCTTGGACGATTACTTTTTCTAATCCAATGTCATTTGTTCTGGAAAAATGGCCGAAGTAAGATAGAATACCTCTGCGGCATTCTTTGGATAGCCTTTCCGTGATCTTAAGTTCATTCAGTATTGAGACATTCGTTCTTCTAGCCGTCCAGGGTATTGGGAGCATACGCCTCCAACACCACATCTCAAAAGCGTCTATTCTATTTCTATCCGAGGCGCTCAGCGTCCATGTTTCGGCTCCATAGAGAAATATGGGATGTATTAGTGAGCGCACTAGCTTCATTTTGGTGTTCCTAGTTATTTGTTTGTCTTTCCACACTTTTTCCAAATTTGTCATGGCGTTACGTGCTATAGATATTCGTCTTCTTATTTCTTTTTCGCAGCCGCCTTTAGAGCTTATGGGTGATCCTAAGAATACGAACGTCTCCACCCGTTGTATGTTAGGCATGCGATTTTCTGGCTACGCTAAGTTGCCCTTGTCGACTACCATTAGTTTTGTATCTTAAATTAATAACTTTTTGTCCACCGGCAGAGATTCCCCCTTTAAAATTCTCTAGACTCTACCTTATAGAGTATTCGCCATATACATTGAACATCGTTGGGAAGAGCATGCATTCCTGCCGAACGCCTTTTTGGATCTTAAAATGCTTTGAGGTGCCATTTTCCAGTCTTACAACTGCTTCTGAGTTCTTGTATAGATTTTGGATCAGCAGGATTAAATGCTCGGAGACTCCCATTTCATTCAAGACCATCCAAAGTTATTTCCATTCAACGTTATGGAAGGCCTTCGAGTAGTCGATGAAGTATAGGAAAACGGGGATAATAAATTCTCGAGCTTTTTCAATTATTTGTCGCATATTGAAAATTTGGTCCCTTGTCCCTGTTCCACTTACGAATCCAGCTTGTTCCGGTGGTATTTGATATCCTAAGCATCTTTGAAGCCGTTTGTATATTATTTTGAGTAGTATTTTGCTGGCATGGGGAATTAGGGATAATTCTTCTGTAATTTTGGCATTGCTGTGTTGAGCCCTTCTTATGGAATGAAATGAAAATTGATTGGATCCACTCCTTGGGCCATTGTTCGGTTTTCCAAATCGTATTGCATAAATCGTGCAGTACTCTTTTTTCCCTCTTCTGCCAAGGCTTTTAAAATTTCGACGGTGACATTGTCCGGTTCCGGGCTTTTGTTTGTCTTGAAGCTGTTAACGGCATCTTCTACTTCAGACCTTAGTAATTCCGTCTCAGTTTGTAAGGCTTCAATGTTGTTGCCATCTCTTATATCTTCGTTTGTTTCCTGAGTATTATTATAAAGATCTTTACAGTATGTTATCCATCTAATCTATTATTTCTTCTTTATGCCACAATAGTTTACCGTCACTGTCTTTTTTTTTCAACAATTTACAGTGTTATTCAAGACAATGATGACAGTTTGTACATAATATACTAAATAATATGAGCGGGAAGTATGACCGCAAGAAGGTTTTAATTGTTAATTAGTTGTGTTTCACTATGAGAGCAGTGGATATGTTGAAAATGATAACTTCATTGTTGTCGCTCTTGTCCCTGGGGAATATGTTTTGTGCTAGTTTGTTGAACGGTAAGTAGCACTAGGTATGTTGCAATTAAACACTTAATCGTTGTCACTGTTGTCACTTAGGAATATATCTTGTGCAAGCTTACGTGTTAGTCGTACGTGGATATCTCGCTGACCTAGAGTGTAGTAGGCTGCCCCGCTGCAGTTGATGAGTTTGGCGTGGAATTTTTTAACAAGTTTCTCTATATATTGTTCAATTGTGTGTATACCCAATTCGTGGTGTAGTGTAGTGGTTGGTGATGAACCAGGGAGCGTTGACCGCGATTCTTATAATTTTGTTCTGGAGTACTTGGATTCTGCGGAGATTTGTTGTAGATGTGTTGCCCCAAACGACGCACCCATAGAGAACCAATGGACGTTTAAGTGATTTGTATAGGGTAGTAGTACATTGAGTAAGCAGGTTGCACTTGCGGTTTATAAGTTGGTATAACTGGGTTAATCTCCTGTGTCCTTCGTTTAGTTTTTTCAGGATATGCTATTTCCAGGTGAGTTTCGTGTCAAAATATATTCTTAGGTATTCAACAGACTCATCGTAAGCGTTCCACTGAATAGTTGATGTAAATTTCAGGCCCGTTACTAATCCGTCTCAAAGTAAAGATTTTTGTGACACATTTGTCATAGTTGATTGATAGATTCAATTTCTTGAACCATTTGCTAAGTATGGTGGTGGCCTCTTGAAGATTTTCATCGTTAATATGACTGTGTCATCTGTGTACATTGCTAGGTCAACATTGATGGCGGGGAAGTCATTCATGAAGATGTTGGAGAGGATTGGGCCTAGAATGCTGCCTTGCGGGACCCTTGCATGTATGTTTTTGATAGAGGATAGGGATGTGCGAATTTTAACTGTAAAGGTGCGATTGTTAAGGAAGGAAAATAGTATGGATTTGATATAGTCGGGTATTTGTAGGAGTAAGATTTTGTCTTTGAGGCCGTTTGTCCAGACGTGATCGAAGGCTTGTGCTATATCGATAAATAGGGTTGTTGTAAATTGTTTGGATTCGAATCCTCTTTCGATGGTTTCTGTCACACGTTGTAATTGATGGCAGGTGGAGTGACCTTTGTCACGGGCCAATCGAGCTTTTTCGACGATTCGCAACAAAAAAAGGGCCTATAGCTTAGCTCAGGGGAGTAGGGGGAGTTCGCTAAAAATTTCTTATCGAGAAAATGCTTCAAGTTGTGTACAGGGCGAGTCAAAATAAGTGGACGCCACCTTCCAAAATCCAGCTGGTTTTGTAGGTCCTCGCGGAAGGTCGAGAAACCAGCAGCTCACGTGAATGGAACCTACCTTTAATTGTGCCTTTACCTAGATCTTAAAGCTTGCAAAATCCTTACACAGATACTTCAAAACACAGTAATAAAAGACATGCGGAATTTTAACACACATATAATGAACTGTCAAAAATGGCACAGAACATACAAAAATATATATCAACGATAGGAAACTTTATAAC